>OMOV01064903.1:5321-18112 GCA_900312565.1 Beryx splendens | reverse complement strand
CAGGTGGATCGGCGGGGGCCGTGCCGGGAGGAAGCGGAGGATCTACGTCCGGCGGGGTCGGCTTCTACCGCTCCCACAGCAGGAGCCCCTGTCGCTTCGAGACGCCGGAGCCTCGCTACGAGTCTCGCGCCCGGGAACCCTTTACTTTGGCCAGTGTGGTTCACAGGGACCTTTACCGGGAGGAGAGGGGCCGGCGCGGGGAGCGGTCGTACCGTCACAGTCGCAGCCGGTCTCCACACTCGACGCATTCGAGAAACCCCTCTCCCCAGAGACTGGCGAGTCAGGCCACCCGTCCTCCACGTTCCCACAGCGGCTCCGGCTCTCGCAGCCGGTCCTCCAGTTCAGACTCGGTCAGCAGTACCAGCAGCAGCACTAGTGGCAGGGGAGTGAAGCTACACCCTCTAATTTCAGTGTCATGGTTTCTACCCTTGCTCATCCCAGTCTTAAACAAGTACCAGATGGAGTACAACACATGGAACATGGAGTCCATACACTGAAAGCTGCTTCACATTATAACGTCCACTGGACCAATTCAAAAGATTCTGATTTGAGATCATGGATTTGCCTTGTGGTATAACAATCTTTGGTACATCTTTTTCCTTTTTTTATCAGTTTCGGATCCCTTGCAGAATTTAGTCATTTAATACAACGCCATCAAATCACCTATAACGATGCAACACCTTTAATAGAAATACGTCTGGGTTTTTTCATGGCTCACAAAGAGGCTTCGGTGGTGCCTAAGCACGGCCCGTCAACACCCAAACCCCTTCTATTCCAATGTTGTGCTTTTATAGACGTCAGACTAGCATAGACTAACACAACCCTGTCCTAGTTGAGGCATTCTTTAGCTTTTTAATCCAACTTTATTCACATTTCCATAGCTAAGAGGACCAGAACAGTAAGTTTGTCAGTGTTAATTCATCATTTCATTAAACCCAACTGGGATGTTTACAAGTGGCAGCTGGGAGCTCTTACTTCGATTTCATGGAAGATGATTGCCATTGCCGTAGTATTCCTTGTGTTATGGTCGGATTATCTCAATTTGTTAGTTATGATTAATGCATTTGTAGATTAAATCAGATATCATTATGCTATGATAAATTAGACATGTACAAAATCTTTTTTCCAAAGTTTTTTTCATTTTTAGAACATTAGAACATAATAAGCTTGAATTAATAATAAGCTTTATTTGTATAGCAGCTTTTCAAACCGCAGCCGCTTTACATAAAAAACATTAAAAAAAACAGGACAATGACTCAATAGTGACTTCGTTAAAAATTAATGGGAACAAAGAAAATTGTTGCAAAATTTTTATTAAAGTGAATAATAATAACAATAACTAATTCTTCAGCTTGGTACTTGGAGCAAAATAAAAAAATTCTGTGTAACTAGAATCTACAAAGCAGATCTTTGGGTGTGGGGAACATGTGTCAATGTCCTTATGAAGAACAAAGGAATAATGAATAAAAATAAAAGTAATGGAATCAATTTGTGCTCGATGCTCGATCACAGCCTTGTGCATCCGAAGAGCTAAGCTGATTGCGTATTCGTTCTTGTGTTTGTTTGGTCAGTGTATTTTCTCCCGACTGTACTGATGGCTCGCTCCAACATACACACCATGTTTTTCAATCCTGGTCCTCAGGACGCAGAGGCCTGCTGGTTTTCTGTCTACCAGCTAGTTAATTGCAGTTAATTACATTCACCTGGTGTGCCAGGTGCTAATCAGTCCCCGATTAGATGAGTGGAATGAAACCAGCAGGGCTCTGAGTCCTGAGGACCAGGATTAAAGACCACTCGGCTAAGATCTCTGCCTGTAATGTTACTGGACACTTTAAACGTTACCTTCATCTTTCACCACAAAGTCGTAAATTGTATGTTTCTTGTTATCCATAACACAGCCTCTTCTACACTTGGCTTACTTTGGCTTGCTCCACCTGCCACCTGCCGCTCCAACTGACTTCCTCTTCTGCCACTAATGATAGTATGACGTGCACCCTCTGTGGCTGAATGACTTCATTGCGTCACAATCCACTGCTCCCTACTTTTAAATGCCATTTTTGAGCCGATTTAAATTGCTTTTTCACAAGTTTTCTCAGGCAGCTCAAAATTATGTTCAGCCCCCCCCCAAGGGTTTTACAATGCAGAAAAAGCCCTGTAAGATGCAAATATGACTGTTACAAATGTCACACCACTCAGCAAATCCCAGAATGGGACAAATCATTATGTGGAGTTTGAATCAGCACTTCAAATTCACTGGCAGCAGTACAGTGAAGCGCACTGTGCTCAAAACATCACATGGCTCGGTGTCAATAATTTTATACACCTTGGGAGCAGCTTTCAGTGTGCAGATGTTTTCTACCATACCCGTGTTTTGCATGGACATTAGTTCAACTTTCAGATTAGCCTACATTTAATCTGTTTTTGCCAAGCTACGGTTGTTGTCTTACTGATGGGCTGTTTGTTGGCCGAATAAATCAGAGCTTGGAAAAACAACTTTGTTGGATGCAACTGCTGTAACGACACACTTTTGGTTATATCAAGCTCGTACCTGCATGGATTTGTTGGTTACCACTGTTGAGAGTTTGGAATTAGTTCCGGTCCACGTTGCTTCACACTCGAGGAATCTAATCTCTGAGATGGATTTTTCTGAGAAATTTACAAATACTGTAAAAGCTTGTGAAAGGGCTTCAGGAATAAACTAAAAGATACAGTCACTCTAATCTCAACTTGTCTTTGGAGGAATAATAACTAGCTAATACTGTCTCATGCACAAGCTAGGGGAGTCACTTGCATACAGCATCCACAATTATTTATCCAGAATTGCACTGTATGTAATGTGTGTACGATTTTCTCAATTTTTTTTGCTGTCGTGCCGTAGGGGCATGTCAATTCTACTGCTGCAACCAAGTGTTCACTACAAACAGTAGCCCCATTGTGTTGTTGTCACTTTTATTATGCCAGGGAATCTGAAGAGGTTGCTCTGTTTTAAACTGAACGTACTGATTCTGGGTTTTGCTGAGTGGTGCTATTTGTAGCAGCGATACTTTCATCTAATTTCTAGTAAATGTGTTGGATTGTTTTAGGTGATTTGGTTGTAGTGTCGTAATGGAAACTCTACAAGGAAGTAACAAAAAAACAAAATTATCAGATGCTACATGTACATACAGCTTGTTACTACTAGGCAGCTGATTATCTCAAACCAGTATTTCTCTTTTGACTTGGTGTAATGGACTCGTGACACTATGGCATGTTGACATCTTGATTTGCACCAACAGAAAAATGCATGAATGCATTTTGTGAATGCAAGCGAGATTTCCACTGTTGAAAACATCAGTATGTTTGTGTAAGGGCTGCACTCCACTAGATGAATAAGATCTGACAGGAGCAACTGACTTCACTATTCTCCACTTATTTATTTATTTTTTTGTTTGACTGCATCACCTTTGGACGCAGCAGACCCCAGAGCTGTGAATGCATGTAGCGACACATGTGGTCTGATGAGGTAGTGCTATGGGGGGAATTTTAGGCTGGTATATTTTTCTCACTGCCTACCTCGGTGGATGGGTAATGGCTCCCCCCCTCCGTGAGATCCAGTTGGAACTGGAAATTTCTGGCCAGTGCTGGCTGTCTGCCCACTCCCACAGGCCAGGCTCCGTCAGCAGCACTTCCGGGAGTGTCTGAGCACAGGAGGCGAAACCGAGAAGGAAACAAACAGCAGAAAGCCTAGAAAACTGAACACAGGCATGGGAATGGAGAGGGGTTGTCTGGTTTGAGCAGAAAGGTGCCTGAGACAGCCGTGCATTTTCCCCTCACAAGTGTAAAACCATCTATAAATGCTGATAACCAGATGCACACCAGCACCGTACAAACATGAATTGGTGGGGAGAAAGGGGGGGTGTTATTCCCCTCTTGAGCAGAGAAGGACGTTGCAGACTTATACAATGGAAAGCCACGCTCACTGTGTATTGCATGTCTTCAGCATTATATGTAAATGCTATCGGTCTGTCTGTATGCTTAAACTTGAAAGGTGTCCGTAATATTCCCTCTTTAATAAAACAAGTAATCAAATTCTTTTTGTTGTGCTGTAATTGGTTCAGAACAGCCAAACATTTTGTCACCTGTTCATTGTTTGCTAAAATTGGTCCATTGACTTTTTGACTGCCGTTCTTGGCTGTGCATTGAAATGTAGATTTTAGCACGTATCAGTTATCTGATCCATGAAGGATTTCTCAGAAGCAGCACAGCATTTATTATCATTGCAAAATGATAATTCTCTGTATTTGAAGTTTGTTACATTTTGATTACAATATCCAGAATTTAGCATATCGGTGCATGATTTTTATTAGGTAAGAATAAAATAACTCGAGTATTAAAAGTTAGAAGTAGTAAAATCTTTAGTATTACTTGGATGTGCAAATGTCATTTCCTATTCTATATTTTGATGGGCTTATAATTTTCAACTTCAGTAGGTTGTTCATAGAGATTCTGTTTGAACTGTCAGTTTGAATTTAATTATTGCTATTTGATTGTAGGGCTACATTGAACCTGGCTTGATAGGATTAATTGGGATGTAAATGCTAGCAGTCACAGCAGCACATTTGAAATACCTTTAGTACAATTTATTGTACTTGTATAGTTGTAGTAAATGATGTTGTTGCAAGCTTCACAGGCAGCTTCATCTCTAAGCCTGTGTTTCTCTCTTGCTACAGTGATTCTAGCAGTAGTTCAAGTGATGACTCCCCGGCACGCTCAGTGCAGTCTGCTGCTGTTCCTGCACCTTCAGCACTTCCTTTATCCTCCCTTGACAAGGATGAACCACGTAAAAGCTTTGGCATCAAGGTCCAAAATCTTCCTGTGCGCTCTACAGGTGAGTTGTAAGCTGCTCTTGTTGTCTCCAAACACAAGAAGCTGTTTTTGTGCAGAAACGGTAGCGTGTAGAGTTTCTGCATGTCCCTCAAATATTGAAACATTTTAGCAGAAATCATTACCAATGGTCGATTATGCTGTTATGTTACTCTTTTTTTAGTATACGTACTTGTAAAAACCTGCTAACATTTGATCTGTTCTCTACAGACACAAGTCTGAAGGATGGTCTGTTCCATGAATTTAAGAAGCATGGAAAGGTCACATCCGTACAAATCCACGGAGCCTCAGAGGAGCGCTATGGACTTGTCTTCTTTCGCCAGCAAGAAGACCAGGAGAAAGCCTTGGGAGCATCAAAGGGGAAGCTCTTTTTTGGCATGCAAATTGATGTCACCGCCTGGAATGGCCCTGGTAAGTTGTGGCTGTATGGCGACATTACAGCACAGACGCATGGTTATTGGCAAACCATACAAGGTTAATAATGACCCTCTAATTTTCAGAGACAGAAAGTGAGAATGAATTTCGGCCCTTGGATGAGAGGATAGATGAGTTTCACCCAAAAGCCACGCGGACGTTATTTATTGGAAACCTGGAGAAGACCACCAGCTACCACGATCTGCTTAACATCTTTCAGCGCTTTGGAGAAATAGTGGTAGGTTGATGTTGCATGTTTAAAATCTGGCTGTATGCCTGCATGTTTCCATGCTGCACAGTTTTAGATGACCATACTTACTATAGCAATCATTGAGAATATATTTCTTTTTCATTATAATCCTAAAGGATATTGACATCAAGAAGGTGAATGGAGCCCCACAGTATGCCTTCCTACAGTATTGTGACATTGCCAGTGTCTGTAAGGCCATAAAAAAGATGGATGGCGAGTACCTTGGCAACAATAGGCTAAAGGTGAGGATTATCATGTCAGTTTTATTTTAATCCACGTGTATTTCTTCACAACTGTACTCAGTCATGATACAGATGAGTAGTATTTATATAAATTCAATCTAGTCAGATTTTGTTGAATTGCTTAAATTGTTTGTTGATAAAATGACCAAGAGCTGACATTTTATCTTCCTTTTTCAGCTGGGCTTTGGAAAGAGTATGCCTACGACTTGTGTTTGGTTGGATGGATTAGCATCAAATACCACAGAGCAGTTTCTTACTCGTCATTTCTGCCGATATGGACATGTTGTCAAGGTAAGTTTATTTTTTCCTTTCATGCTTGCCCATTGTTTCCTTTCTGGCACCATATGACTCTATTTTCTCCTTCTTCCGTAGGTTGTATTTGACAGAATGAAAGGAATGGCCCTTATCCTGTATAACAACATTGAATATGCACAGGCTGCTGTCAAAGAAACAAAGGGGTGGAAGATTGGGGGCAATAAAATCAAGGTAAGTGAAGCAAAGCTTGCTCTAAAATTATGCTCTGTGATCAAATGGGTTCCTTATGCCACATGACAGGCTATAATTGCAATGTCTGTCTTTTTAGATGGCATACCATAATTTTCAAGTTTCTAAATGTGTGCTTTTTCTCAGGTGGACTTTGCCAATCAGGAAAGTCAGATGGCTTTCTATCGTTCAATGCAGGCATCTGGTCAGGACATTCGAGACTTTTATGACATCCTCTCTGAACGAAGGTTTGTAGAGTTTTCTGAAGAAAAATATGTTTCACCTCAGCAGTGTCTTAATACATTAAACCTAATATTATTTTTGCCAAAGTATGATGTAATAATGACTTGCTCTTTCTCTTCACTTTATTTCTTGCCAGGGATGAGCGGCGAACTCAGTATGAGTTTCAAACAGAACGGCCATATTATGAAAACGTACGAACACCAGGAACATATACTGAAGATCCACGTCGCAAATACCCTGCGAGGAGTCGTGAGTTCTACACTGAATGGGACCCATATCAAGGAGATTACTATGATCCACAATACTTTGAAGACCCCCGAGAATATCGAGAATACAGAACAGACCCATATGAGCAGGACATCCGCAAATACAGCTATTTACAACGGGAACGTGAAAGAGAGAGGGAGCGCTTTGAAACAGATCGTGGACGTGATCACGGGAGGAGGACAATTGAGCGTAGCCAAAGCCCGTCTCACATTGCTTCTCGTCGTCCTGCCAGCCCCACTGCATCCCCCTCCCTTTCTGAGAGGATACCAAGTGACTCAGACCGTCGTATTTGTTGTCGATCTTCAGAAAGAAGTGGGAGCTGCAGTTCAATCTCCCCACCCAGATTTGAAAAGCCTGAAAAGGCGCGAGCTGAAAGGTATAACAAAACCGATAAGCTTGAGAAGGATCGAGTTTTTGAAGTTGAAAGAGGGAGTGTGGGTGAAAAGGAGAAGCGTGCTGGACGTAAAGATCGAGGAGACAAGGAGAAAAGTGAGAAACAGCGACTGAAGAAGCTCAAAGTGGCATCACCTATCATCCAACCATGTGATACAGAACCCGAACCCGAAAGAGATATTAGCCCTGATTCAGCTCTTAGAAGTAAAAATAGCAAGATCCAAAAGGAAGGCTCCAGCAAAGGACGATTAGACCTTCTGCCTTGTGTGGTACAGTTAACACGTGTTAAAGAAAAAGAAGGAAAATTAATTGGTCACAGCATCCCCGAAAAACAAAGACCTAGGGGTGGGAGTGACAGTCCTAGGTTGGCATCACCTTCAGCTGACCAGAGGAGTCCTCCATTCCGCTCAGAACCATCAAAAGGTGATATCACTAAGCACGGAAAGGTGCCCAAAGAAAAAAATATGGCTAGTCTGGTCGAGGTTGTTGACAAGGATCCTAAAATCAAATCCAAGAAACATGGGAAATCTGAACTGGGATTTGATGGTGGTGTTGCTGTGGATATTGACCGTTTAGCTGCAAGGAAAAGGCGTTTTGAAGACTCTGGGAAAAGTGATCGACAGAAAAGAACTAGCGAGGAGGAGATTGGTAGACTAGGACTTCGTAAACTATGGGACAATGCTAAGGAGACGGAGCCTGATAAGAACCTTTTGTTAAAAGGGATGCATAAGAAGGAGTACCGCAAGGATAAATCTGAACGAATGGTGTCTGTTAATAGTCCAAGAGATGAACAAGACTCTGAAAGCACCTCCATGAGCCTTACTTTGGAGCGCCAGTCACGACAAGGAGAGCTAACTGAAGACTCTATAGATCAGTTAGACTCTCCCTATCTTAAATTGGAATGTGGGGGATCAAAAAGCCAGAGCAGTTCAAGTCTCACAAAGATATCAGATGATGGCAGTCTTGATCTGGATGAATCAAAAGAACAGCAGAAACAGGCTGTGTCTGAAAATGAAGAGGAAGGCATCGGGCAGTGCAGAGACTCGGGTGAGGGTGACGAACGATTTGTGGCCCACATTGACCAGGCTAATAGCTGCAAAAAACAAATGGAACAAAGTCAGTGGCTCAGACACAAGCTTGGCGAGCCTGATAGGTTTGCTAAATCTGAAAGCCCACAAGGTAATGAGGCTGACAACTTTGAAAAGGACTGTATGGTGCATGATGCAGGAAAACCAATTCAGGATGTCGCAAATGATGATTTCCCTTCCTGCAAACGGAAAAAATTGGAGCATTTTGATTTTGAAATTATCAATGCAAAAAGAGAACGCAACTTTGGCAGCTCCCAAAAGTTGAACGAGGATGTTTATCAGAGTATTACGTCTTCAATAGGCGTTGGACACTTTTCTGCAAATGAGGAGGATGAAACTGCCCAGATTTCCCTATCAGTCATAAATAAAGAAAGGAAATCCTCTCCGACAGCAGATGATAAAATATTCTCACGCATTGAGTCATTGAAATACAATTTGGACCTGACAGCCAGTCATTTTCAGTCTCCTGACACTGAGCTCCCAAAGCTTAAGACAACATTGCTTGGATGTGATGAGGAGCTACTGCAACGTTGGGAAAGACGGATCAAGTCTGATTCACTCAGAATGGAGATGACCTTTCCAAGTGCTATTGGAAAACGTGAAACCATCCGCAAGCGCCTTGGCCATGATTTGGAGCCTGGAGAGGTGCAGTCAGATTCAGATGATGATGGAGAAAACAAACGCAACTCTCCCAAGTCCAATACGTCCCTGTCTTACATCCTCAGGGAACGTGAGGAGAGGATGACAGACCTGAACCTTTCAGGCTCCTTGGAGAAGAATAAGTTTTATTCTTTTGCGTTAGATAAGACTATAACTCCTGATACAAAAGCACTCCTTGAAAGAGCCAAGACACTGTACTCATCCCGGGAAGATAATTGGTCCTTTCTTCCCTCTCGCTTTCCAACCTCCCACAGTTGTTCAGATAAGGAAAAGGTAGAGCTAGCACCTCGACCTATTCCTTCTTGGTACATGAAAAAGAAAAAGATTCGCACTGACTCTGAGGAGAAGCTCCATGATAAAAAGGAGGAACTCAAGCCCCAGAACCAAGAGCATCAGGAACTCTTTGCCTCTCGTTTCCTCCACAGCTCAATTTTTGAACAGGATTCACGGCGTTTGCAGCGTCTTGAACGTAAAGATCAGGATTTAGAGGCAGGAGTTGCTAGGCCTCTTGCTAAGCCAGGTGCTACTGAGGCACAACCTGTATCTGGGGGAGGTGACATCCCACAAGAGCCCATAGTGCTCTTCCATAGTCGGTTTTTGGAGCTCCAACAACAGAAGGACAAAGACCATCCTCCACAGGATACTGAGGGTGTTGCTATAGTGGTGGAGATTAAAAGAGATGAAGTGCAGAATGGAGATGATGAGCTGTCTGTCAAGATATCTGAGCCAGTTGATGATAAATCTGTCAGCCCCTCACTAATCTTGTCAGTTTCCCCATTTGTTCCTTCCCCTAGAGAGATGTCTCCACCAGAAAGGAAAGAAGTTATAACTCCATCCTCAGATCATTCTGTGTCTGTGATCAAAGAAGAAAAAGTAGAACATGTTGTTGAGGTATCCCCATCACAGTCTCCTACTGTGGAAGACTTCAAACCAGCTGCACTTAAGCTAACTATAACCCCTCCACCTGTACTTTCAGAGCCAGAAACCGAAATTGAGCCAAAGGTGGAGTTAATTGAACCCAAAGTGAAAATAGGAAATAGTTTGGCTGTGGGACATAATGCTCTCTTGGAAGATAAGCCTCCCACTCCTGGTGGTTCCTTAAGTAGTTTTGAGGCAGAAACTGCAGAATTCCCTTACTCTGCTTATCCAAAGCTTGCAGAAAACTCAGAAATCATAAAGATGGAGCCTAAAACAGAGAATCAAGAATCAAAACACTTTGAGGAATCTCCAAAAACTGAGACTGACAATGATGTATGTATGCCAGAGCTAGAGGCTGAAATAAAACCATTACCAAGCCGCAAACAGCCCAAGAACAAAAGGGCTAAGCCAAATCTGTCAGTATTGCGTACTCCACAAGCCTCCCAAATTGCTGCCACTGAGAAACCTGCAACTCGCAAGAGTGAACGGATTGACAGAGAGAAACTCAAGAGAGCCTCATCTCCTCGAGGAGAAGTACCGAAGGCATCATCTGAGCCTAAAACCACATCCAAGTCACCAATTCATGCTTCAGATTCTGACCAAAACCTTGAGTCAAGCTTAATCCATGGGCGGACACGTCGCAGAAACGTACGATCAGTTTATGCCACACTACATGAAGGAGAGCAAGCTGGCAAAGAGGTAGTTGAGCCATCACGCTCCATGCGCAAACGTGGTGCTGATAAAGAACAGATGCAGCAAGATGTTCAGAATCCATCCGCCAGCACTAGGCGAGGTCGCCCACCTAAAAGGGGAGCTAAACGGGGGGAGGATGTATCGCCAGTAAAAGGGGATCAGCAAAAAATAATGGAAGAAGATGTAGACGTCAGGGAGACCTCAACCACTGTGGACGTCCTGAAAGCCTCTGAGGGATGGCGCTCACCCCGCACCCAGAAAGTGCAACAACTTCAACAGACTTCATCTGCTGGAATCTTGGTTAATAAGAAAGCAAGTAGAATAGACAAACAATCTGGGATCACTACAGCATCAGTTGAAGAAGCTGTTGATCTAGTAAGTCCTGATGAGGCAGAGCTTAAACCTAAAGTTGATTCTGAACTGGTTGGGAAATTACCAGAAAAGGAAGAAAACCCAAACTCGCCAGTGTACAGAAAGGAAAAAGACCTAAACGATCATGGTGGAAAGAAATCTGCTGATGGGGATATTGAAAGGATAGACCCCACCCAGTCAGAGAGGAGACAACAGCCCGAAAAGAGTGTTAAAATGAAAACACCAAGGTTGAAAAGAAATACCAAGCAGGTCATTGAAGATAAGTCACACAGCCTAAAAAATCTTGAGATCCGTGTAAGTGTTGATGATGTGAAAGGTTTACTTCGCTCAGAGGAGGATGAGCCCGAGTCATTTGAAGCTGTTACTATTACAAAAGCCAAACAAGAAGTACAAGACAATGAGGAAACAAAGACCATTGGTTTTCTGAAAGAAGCAAAAGAGGTTGGTGCACAACAACAGGAGGAAGCTCTATCAGAACCTGAACCTCCTGCTGATCCAGCTGCTGCTCTTTTAGCACGGCAGATGGAACTGGAGCAGGCAGTTGAAAATATTGCCAAACTCACTGTAGAGCAACCTCCTCGACCTTATAAGGAAGCACCCTCAGTGCGACCTACCTTACTGCCTCCTGCCGTAGTGGTGCCAGAGGTTGAGGTTGAAGAGGAAAAGCGAGCTAACCCTGCAAGTGAAACTGAACTTGCAGCTGCTATTGATTCAATTACAGCTGAAGATATATCTGCAGATGCAGATGGATTCACAGCTCCCCCTACTTACACTGCTCTTGTTCCTACCCCTGAACCCTTGATATCACCCTCCTCCAATGAGATTATGGAACCTGAAACACACATGGCAATCAATAATATTCTTGCAGCAGACCCAGATGATGGTCCCTTGACACCCAGTCCAAAGACACTCTTGGCACAGTCTAAGGCAGCTGAACCACCTGTTGCAGTGCCTGAGCATCCCCCTCTACTTGAAACACCCAAGAAAGCAGGCAAAGTCAGAGCCAAAACTCCGAAGAAGTCGAGGAGTCGTAAAGGTGCAGCCAACAAGAAAGGCGAGACTGCTGAAGAGGTTTCAGAGCCAGAGCCCTCTCCGATCAAGCTACCCGAGTCAATCCCAGAAGACCTAGAAACCATCAACTCAAAGGCAGTTACTGTTACAGCCGGAGCAGCAGCATCAGTGGTCACTGCTGTTGCAACTTGTAGGCGCGACATTACAAGTGCGATGACTGGGGACACGCCTAAAGAGGCAGAACAGCCTGCCGTTGAACAACCTGTACCCAAAGAATCTGCCTTTCACTCAGGCACAAGCAACAGCTCCAATTGTAAAAAACGTCCCCAAGCAGCGGAGCCACCTGCCCCTGCTCTTGCCCCTTCTCCTGTCCGCCCAACACCTGTATCCCAGTTCAATGTACCTCTGCCGCGGCCTGGCAAAATGTCAGTCTCCCCAGACTGGGTTCCTAGGTCTGAAGAAAGTAGAATATATGTTGCTCCTTCATCTCATGTTACGGTGGTAACTTCTGCAGCAGCAGTAACTGCACTTGGAACCCCTTCAGGGAATCCACCAATGCCTCCTGACACCAAGGCCTCAGATATTGACCCTAGCTCTAGCACCTTAAGAAAAATCTTAATGGAACCTAAATATGTTTCTGCATCAAACAGCAATGCTATACCTACCACGATGGTGACATCTGCGCTGTCAGACCCGTCACGGATGTCAGAGAATGAAAACCCCTCTGACATAGTGAGCTCAAGGCAATCGCATCCTGAAGAAAGACCACTTTTACCACCCCAGCCCACACATCACAAACCGTCTCCACTTACAGAGTCCCAGCAGAACTGTGGAGAGAAGGCCCAGCATACAGTCATTTCATCTCCCACTACCTCCGTAAAGATCGGAAGAGCA
>OMOV01064900.1:2304-15199 GCA_900312565.1 Beryx splendens | reverse complement strand
CAGAGTGTCACTTTTTGTTTGCTGTAGATTAAGATTATATTTCGAGATTCAGTAATTTGCTCTCCAATTGCAGCACTTTTTAAAATAAATATATATGATATATATATATATATATATATATATATATATATATATATATATATAGTCTTCACTTGATGTTTCTGTTGGATCTCGAATTAGCTAGCTTACTTGTCTCTTTTGTGAAAATGTGACTTTCTTGTTTGTGCCAGGTTACCATAAGCTATGCCAGAGGCCTGTCCATATTGTTGCATGTCCTTAGTCTCTTAGCCAATAAACATCATAGATTACTTAATGTGTCTTTATCTGTTTGGCAACTTATTTCAGTTCAAACGGCACTGTCGTTGGTATCCAGTCTGCTCATAACCTCCTCATTACTGACTCTGAGTCTGTTGGCTACATCAAAGTAGCTTCCCAGACTCTTTCTGTCTGTCATCCTGCTATCTCTAGCTCTGCTTGTTTCTCTGCTTAGTATCTCCCACTCTGCTTTAGCTGGAGTTTTGGTGTTTTTGAACGTGTTTCTAACTAGTATTTTAGCATAAATCTGCATTCTGAACAGGGACTTTTTTCTGTTTTGGTAGAAATGGTGATTGAACATTTGCTGTACATGATTCATTAGCTGTGTTGGCTGCAGTATTTGACTATGTTTCAACATTCCTTACCAATGATAATGTCAAATGGGGAGCTGTGAGTGGATGGAGCAGCAGTCACAGTGTTTTTAGGGCATTGCAGTTTTACAGTACTGTATGATGGAGAGAGACAGGGCAGATATAGAGAATAATCATATTTTAATTACCCTGTACAATACATTTAAAGGAGTTTTGTCTTGGTGATATTGGTAAAGACAACTTGGACTTGGACAACTTAGTTTCACAGTACTGTAACACATAGTGCAGGGAGAACAGGACCTCACATACAGTGGTAATGGACTGTGCAAGGCACACTGTGGACAGTATACTTATATACTTGTATACATATCCATCTACAAATATACATGCAACATTCTGTAGCTACGTGTGTTCCAGTAGTGTGGCATACAGTGCAGCTGCAGCTGTAGAGAGAGGTGTAATGAGTAACCATGAGTAGTGTATTGGTCCACTGTACCATTAGGAAGTTAAAATGCAAGGTCTGAACTACACAGGCTTGTGCAGACATAGTGGGTAATGATAAATAGTTACAGTAATGTGGTATACAGACAGTTTAACTGAATAGTAATATATAGTCCGCAGAAGAGAAATGATGCTTTTAATTATTCATTTTGATTAAGCAGCAGATGTTCTTGTTCAGTGATGAGATGACATGAGACAAAGACTGTGAGCTGGATTCAGACCAACAATATTGTAAGTGCCTGGTCATGGCTCCTTTTAAAACTAAAGGCCATGCAAAATGGGTAATATTCCTTTCAGGGGGATAGGCAACTGATCAGTGCTGATAACATAAAAAAAGAAGACTCATGGAAAAAATAATCATAATTGTTGGCAACATATAAGTTTCACATTGAATGATTCGCATGAATGATGCAGCCCCTTTGGACAGGATATTCCATCAACATTATGTTTCCTCACCCCATGTTCCCTCAACACTGTGCTCTCTCAACCCTGTTTTCCCTTGAACCCTATGTTCCTTCCACACTGTGTTCCCTGTACCATATGTCCCTTCAGCTTTGTGTTCCTTCAACCTTATTTTCCTTCAACCCTATGTTCCCTCTACCATATGTCCCTTCAACCCTATGCTCCCTCAGACATTATTTTCCTTCAACTCTAAGTTCCTTCAACCCAATGTTCCCTCAACACTTCTGTTCCCCCAATCCTGTTTCCTCAACTTTATATTCCCCCAACCCTGCCTCCTCAAACTCATATCCCCTAAAACTTATGTTCCCTCAATCCTATATTCACTCAGCCCTGTTCTCTCAACACTACATTCCCCCAACCCTGTTCTCCAAATCTTATGTTACCTCAACCCAATATACCCTCAAACTTATGGTCCCTAGACCCTATGTTTCCTCAATCCTGTGTTCCTGCAACCTTATGTTCCCTCAATTTTATGTTTCTGCAACCTTATTTTCCCTCAAACTTATGTTGCCTCAACTCGTCTCCCTCAACCCTGTTCTCTCAAGCTTGTGTCCCCCCAACTTTGCCCTCTCAAACCAATGTCTTCTAAATCCTGTTCCCTCAACCATACATTCCCTCAACCGTCACCTCAACCTTACGTTCACTCAGCCCAATGTACCCTCAACATAACTTTAAGCCTGATGTTCTCACAGCTGTAGGTTCCCATAATCCTTGAGTCAGCACACATGACACCTACAGTTTTTCTAAAAAAGTCTGTTAGCATCGCAGTTTGAATATCTTTTAAAAAAAACATATATAATAGCAAAAATTGATAGCAAAATAAAAATTTCAGGGCTACAGCTTAGATGAGATAAGTTGTACAGTGATTTGTTGTAAGAAGTAGGTACATTCAACATTCTGCATTACAAATTCAGTCTCATGTACAATACACTCAGGCATCATGTATGCACATATACTGTATGTCAGGTTATGCTGAACTGGTACGTTCTGATAAAATACTGCCACAGATTTTCAGGCGAATTCAGTATTTTTACAGGCAGAATTTTTTTAAGTGTTTGACTGTCAGATCTTTTCCCTGTCTCTGCTTGCCTCTGTCTCACACATGCACACACACTCACAGCATCAACAATAGTTGAATTAACATGAAGAACAAGCACCATAAAGGGGCAGTATGACTCAGTCTTTGCCTGTCTCTGCTTGCCTCTGTCTCACACATGCACACACACTCACAGCGTCAACAATAGTTGAATTAACATGAAGAACAAGCACCATAAAGGGGCAGTATGACTCAGTCTTTGCCTGTGTCAATCATAACAAATATCTTGGAAACTACTGACCCAATTTTAGCAAGACTCGAGTACTGCTTCTCGCCATTGAAATCCTGGATTTTCATAAATCATGTCTAAATGTCATCAACAAAGACCAACAACAATGAAATTACAATGTTCTATAATATATAACATTGTGTAATATCGATTAATAATATTCATTGTCGAGAACGAGGGGGTGTGGAGAGCAAAGAATCTAAAATAGCCTACAGAAATGACTAAACCAATGGAGGATTGGATGGAACTTTGTGTGAAACTGGCCGGTCAGGGGGCATTTAACCTTTATTTATCCAGAGAAAGTTGTCTGGTGAAACATGCTCTTTTTTTGCAACGCCCTGCTTTACATTCACACAGTTACACGCACATTCATACCTTAGGGTTGCCCAGTACAACCACAGTCTTCTACTGTTTGACACTGAACAGCTCTGCTGGAAGCATTTGGGACTTCAGTGCCTTGCTGATGGACACCACAGTAGTTGTTGAGGGAGGAGAGTGTTACTCTTTCACGTTCCCCATCCACAGTTCCCCCTGTCAAAACTAGGTCAAAATATGCAGCTAGCTCCTCCCCATGGATCAATGACAAGATCCGCTGCTCAGAAAAAGAGAATGGTGGAATGCCATCAAGCTGCATGTCCATCATCATCATCATGATCATTATCAAATGAGTGACTGATTATAATGGTAATCCTCAGGTTCCTCATTTTGTTATTTTGTCATTGCTTTGGTGCTTTTACTGCACTTCCCAGAGATCACTTGTCAATCAGTGTGGGTGGTTCTGTGTTTTTTTCCTTGGATATTCTGTTGATGAAGTTTGAGTTTCTGTAGGTGGCGTCTGTTCAGCCATGATGTCTATCGCTGCTCATGCTAACTACCCACTTCTTCTTCTAGTCATTCCAAACAAATCGGAAACATAAAATGCATCACTTCCTGTGCGGCGGAGGATTTTTCACAGGAAAGAGCTACAAGACACCAGTTGTTTAGAACAGTAAATGAAAAAAGCTTTCATGAACTGGATATAGGCTGAATCACTGTTATGTTATAGCAATCGGCAAAAGCCAGTAGCAAAGCAGACATTTATTTATATTAAAATGTCACAGATTAGAATGACAAAAAGCATTCTTCCTGCCTGTGTGTGTCCATGTGCAAGCATCTGTATGTGTTGAAAATCTGTTGTATTTTTGGTGTCTGTTACTCAGGCTTTTAAATTGCACTGTATAAGAGTATCCATTGTTGCATTCTGTCTCTCTCTTTCTCTCTTGCTCTCTCGCGCCCGCCTCCACAGTGATGTGTGTTGCGTTAACGTTGAGGTGAAGAGTGGGAGGAAGAGGGCAAACTGACAGGGCTACAAGAGGGATGGAGAGAGCGAGAGAAGAGAAGAGTGTGTGGGAGAATGAAGCATAGATACTGTAGATAGATAGGTAGATAGATACAGTAGATAGATAGATAGATAGATAGACAGACAGACAGACAGACAGTACAAAATGAACCGGCTAAAGCTTTCAGGGCTGAACGTTTTTTCAAGGAACACTCATCTTCTGTTATGTAATTTTTAATGGAGTGTTTCTGTCAGAATGATAGATAGAAAGACAGACAGACAGACAGACAGACAGACAGACAGACAGACAGATAGATAGATAGATAGATAGATCTGTCCTTCCTTCTTCTTTTCCTTGGTTACCTCATTTCTAAAGCATCTGATGATGATGATTTCCCCCGGGTAACCCACTCGGGTCAAACTAAATCTAGAAGGAAAAGAGAGAGAGAGAGGAGAGAGAAATATACCAATACAGGGAGATGATGGGTGAGAGAGACAGAGATAGATAGACAGCTGGAGAGAGAGAGAGAGAGAGCGAGGAAGAGAGAGAGAGAGAAAGAGAGAGGCAGATGGATGGAGAAGAACTTGGTCTCTTTGCAGCTCCAAAGCTCTTAAAGCCCTGAAGCTGTGTGGAGTGTAAATGGGAGGGAGAGAGAGGGAGAGCGAGAGATAGAGATAGAGAAAGAGAAGGAGAGAGATATAGAGAGAGAGGCAGAGGAAGGCTGAATTGAGAGAAGAAGAAAAGGAGAGAGCAAGAGAGAGAGTGAAAGGGAGAGAGGGAGAGGGAGAGGAGGAGGAGGGTTTGCGTTGGTGTGTTGGCTGGCAGAGAGAGCGCTTGTCAAAAAACCTCCCTCTGACAGAAGGCATGATTCACAGCAGAGAGAGAGAGAGTGTGAGGGAGACAAATGGCAGAAAAAGAGAAAAACGACAGAGAAAAGCAGAGAGAGAGAAGCGACAGGGCAGAGATGCTGGTAAGAAAAAACAAATGAAGATGCTGATTTCAGGGAGAATGACAACATATTACCAGGAATGGACTGAGAATGATGGACTGAAAGACTGATCGATCGACAGGATTGACTGATGCTTTTAATGACTGTGACCGTGTTGATAAGGTTCTGGCTTTTCTATTGATTGGGAAAAAATAGAAGAGATGGCAGTGGTGGTGATGAGAGACAGAGAGAGACAGAAAGAGAGAGGACGCTTGAGAATGTAGGTACACTGAAAAGACAGAGGGAGAGAGCCATCGAGAGAGAGAGACTGGCATGATTCTCAACTATCAATAGGCCCCTTTGATGGACCTTAACTGATTTGTGAGGAAAGCATTACTAATGTATGCAAGTTAAACAGTACCGAATACTTAAAATTATTTAGCATACATATTAGTATGGACACCTCAGGACTACTGTGGAAATCCATCCAGAGAAAGATGCATCTTAAAATATGACCGTCAAGCTGCTATCTTCTTAATGGTCTTTAGGAAGACTATTTTCTTCCACAGGAAATGTATTTTCTCTTTTGACTTGTTAGAATTTTTTACTAGACTGGTTTGGGTGCGGTGAAAATAGTTCTCCCAGTTCTCCCAGTACCGATGACTGTGGTGTTCATGTTTAAAATGATCCAAGTATTGTTCTGCATTGTTATCTGTCAGAATGTGTTGAATTTTGAGTAAACATTTCATGGATGGTGTTGTGCAGGAGGTGGCCATTGAAGTTCAGCGTCAATGCAAATCAGCACAGTTTGGTGCTATATTTACATGGGTTTTGAATGTCAGTGCATGTCTTGACTGTGAGAGGTTTTTAACCATTTTTGGTGGAGGATATTGTTAATATATGATCTAAGATATTATTCCCGCTAAATTACTCAAATGGAGGGCTACGAGGGCTACAGGCCCTAATTTTGTCATGGGTTTGAATAGGATCCTAACTATCTGAAGTCGGTAAGCGCTCAGCCTGTTACTTAGCCATGCTGCACATAGAACCTTTAGAACCAATGTAATCCACTGGTTATCATTTTGACATCAATAAATCATTACTACATTAATTTTGAGATGTTAGCATAATTTCCATAAACAAACAAGAGAAGACTGGCAGCTTTTACCGGCCTCTACACTGCATTTTATATTGTATACCACTGGGTGGGATTTGGTAGTAATCCAGTTCCACTATTCTAACTGTATAGTTTCAATTTATTATGTCAGTTTATCTGGTCTGAATGCATACAGGCTAGACTGTTATCAATTCTTATCCTTCTTCTTGCTCTTCAAAACAAATAGAGTGAAGCCAGGGAGGGGGAGGGATAGGTAGCAACATTCTCTTTGCAACAGGAAGCAACAGGGCTGTTGCATGTGGCAACTTTAATGATGACAGGCTTATTTCTTAGTTACATTTTAATCTCCGAAATGATTGAGCAAAGCAAAGAATCTTGAAGAATGTGGTATCAAAGATGTTAAAAAAAAAAGTTTAAAAATACTTTTCAGACTGGTTTTCATAAACACAGCTTAGAGCTGAAGCTGCACTTCTCAGGGTTACTGATAATCTCCTGATGAATGCAGATTCTTGTGTTAGTGCTGTTTGACCCAAACAAATCTTTAAATGTGGCTGATCATGCTATTCTAATCAATAGACTGAAGAAATGGAATGGTATTTCTGAAACACTGTTGAAGAATTTAAATGAATTATTTACTGCTATATTAGTAAAGATCATTAATATTATGCATTCATTCCATTTGTTATATCAGTTTCAGTGTAATATTTCAGCGTATGTCTGACATTATGTTTGACACTTATGGAGGAATTTTTTGAAGCTGTTCTGTTCCTTTCAACTGTCTTTTTTGTTTTTTGTTTTGTTTTCCACAGACAGACGGCGGTAATCAGCAAACAGAGCTAGCGAGAATGAGAGGAGATGCTTTGACTCAGCCTGGATTCAATCCTCCATCCACTCTGCTCTGTCTTTCTGTCAGTCTGTCTCACTGACTAACACACTGCTGGATAAAGGACTTAATTGGCTTCAAACAAACAACCAGATCAATAGACAACCAGAATAAATACAAATACTGTCATACCTAGAGTAGAGAGGCAGAAAAGAAGAGCTCAGAACAGTCTCTGTGGACATTAAAATTGGACCTATCTTATCTTTTTCATGTGTTTCTTCTTTTCACAGCTTAATTGGAATGTTCTTCTGTGCAGGATTCCATTTCTAACCTTCATATGGACTTTAAATTGCTGTGTTTGCATTATGGAGCGTTTGAGAAGATGATTTTTTGCAACACTGCAATGTTTCAATCACAAAGTTGTCAGCCGATCCTGACCGCTCATTGAAACAATCAGAGTGCCTGAGGATTACGGAACAGTAGTTTGACAGAATAGAAGAAACAGGAACCTCACATACAGTACAAGAAGGACAGATGGACAACTCTAGGTACAATAATTGAAAAAGCACCTTTAAACAGATTTTCAATTTGACATTCTTTTCTCCATTTCTTCACTCTTTAAATGGGCTAAAAATTCTCTTCTTGCTATGGCTCGCACAAGGCTAGCTGCCATGCTTTTGGCATATACTGAGATTTACAACAATTAACCACCATTCACACTTCAAATTTCTCACGCGCTTCCCGCCAGCCCCTCCTGCCATCAGCCATCCGACCAATCATGGGCAAACCTCTCAGCCGTCCCGGGTGTTTCAGGAAGAGCTCCTGCTGCCTGGAGAAACATGGAGCCAGGGAGGGGGGGGGAGTAAGGGGAGGCGTAGGAGTGGAGGGGGGGTATGGAGATGGCTACGTACCCCAGCGATCCATCTACGATACCATGTGCATCAACCAACAGATAGATGGCCATCATCACCACCCTGGAGGCTCCGTACGGCAGGAGGGTGGAGGAGGAGGCGAGGGCAGCTTTAGCTACTCTGCAAGTGGCTCTCTCAGGGTGATCAGGTCCCCAGCGGACATGTTTGATCCACAGCCCCGCTCTTTAACCCCTAACCCCTCGTTTGTGCGCCGACTGGACGAAAGAGCCATCTATGATTCTTTGAAGCTCGGGGGTCAGGAAGTGGAGCGAGGCGGCTGCCATTCGCCGGGACGTTTCACCCGATCGGTTTCTCCCTCCGTCTCTTCATTCTCGGCACCAGGAGTGTCTTCCTCATCATCCAAGAAACACCATCATCACCATCACCACCACCAACATCACCATGGAGACAGCACGAAGAGCAGAGATGGCCGACAGTCCTGGAAAGTCTTGACACCTCCGAAACACCTGGAGTGTCTGGAGCTTTCTACAGGCGATATGCTCAACAGAGGAGGGGGGTATCTGAACCCAGGGCTGTACCCTCCTCCTGGGGGCAACTCCTCCTCTCTTACCTCCCCCCTCATTTCCCCTTTCTCTGGCTCACCTCTCTCTTCGGGTTACCATACTCCGGTCTTTTTCTCCCCCACCAAACCTCGCCCTGCTCAGACTCAGAGTTTGCGCTGTTCACCTCCCCATGTCATCCAGCCAAGGCATTACTCCCAAACCCAGAGCCTGAGACTGTCTCCCCCCCATGAGCTGAGACGGTCCCCCTATCGAGCACCATTGGTCCAACTGTCAGCTCGCGACCTCCAAGAGGACCTGAGAGATCGAGGCTGGGGCCGGGGCGAGAGAGAGAGGGAGTGGGAGAGAGAAAGAGAGAGGGAGATGGAGAGAGGATGGGCGGAGCGAGAGTGGGAGAGAGAGAGGGAGAGGGGGAGACTGGAGAGGGAGAGAGCGAGAGAGAGAGAGAGGAGGGATACATCTGTGAGTAGTTTTGGGACATTTGGGTATGGCCGAGCAGTTCCTCTGTGTTCAGATAGAGACTCTGTGTTTTTAGAGCCCGACCAGGTTCTGGACACGACACCCCTGTTGCTCCCCCAGGCCTCCCCCTCGCCCTCCCCCAGCGCTGCTCCCAGGATGGGCACCGGGGCTGTGGGGAGGAACAGAGCTGGATCTAAAGTTGGACCTGAAACTGTAGGTGGGGGTATGGTTTCTAAATTTGAAAATGTGACTGCGGGTATGGTATTAGTTGACAGCGGAGTTGGGTGTGGGCCGAGGTTAGGGACTGAGGTTGGGGCTGGAAATATGTCGGAGGCAAAAATCAGACCTGGAATAAAAACTGAAAACACAGCTGGAACTTGGAGTAAATATGACAACGGGGCAGGGGCTAGCATTGAAAATGGGGCTACAACAAGAATGGGGTCCCAAGTGATGGCAGGACCAGGAGGAAGGCTATTTGAAGGAAACATGCAATCTGGGGTGAAGATTGAAAATGGGGCATCAGCTGTGCATAAGGCAGGACCCAGGGGAGGGGAAAGGGGTGGAGATAGCACTGAAGGAGGCGTGGCCAAACCAGAACCTATTGCAGAGGCTCGATCTTCAGCTACAGTTAAAGTTGAGACCAGAGTTGGACCTGGAGATAAAGATGAGATTGGTGTGGGATCTGGTCCAGGGACTAAGGTGGAGATTGAGGCTGGGGTTGAAGTTATAGCTAGTTCTAGGCAGGTGGATTTAACTGAGAACAGGACTGGAATAGAAGCTGAAAGTGTAACTAAAGTTAATAATGGGGTTGGAGCAGGAGCGGAGTCCAGAGTAGAAGCTAAAGTTGAGACTGAAGCTAAGATTGCTCCTATAGCTGGGCCCGAGTCAGGACCAGAGCCTGACACTGGTAGTGAGAAAGTGTCAAAGAGTAAAACCGAGACTGGGGTTATGAGTGAAGCCCAGAGTAGCACTAAAACTATCGATAAAGGTCAGAAAAGTGTTGGGGCTGGGGGTAAAGCTGAAACTGTTCCTGAAGATAAGGCTGAGAAAACGTGTGATGTGGATAAAATTGAGTCTATCTTCATGGATAAAGTTTCAAAACCCCAGAAGTCCAGAGCATCCGGGTCCAAGCCCAATTCCAGGACTCGGCCTGGCACTGCCACGGGGCTCCGACCAGGCGTGGTCAGCCCTCGACTAGGTGGTGGCCTGGGGGACCTTGATTCGACAAGCCCTGCTGAGGGCATGGAGTCCACCTGGCCCCGCCGAATCATCGTCAGAAAGAGGACTGTCCGGCAGGGTGGGGCGTTCCACAACCTCCCCATTCTCCCCCCACTCCCCTCTGTCCTCTCTGCATTGGAAAAGAGATACCCTCACTCCCGCCTCCTTCCCCGTCCAGGCCACTTGTCAGAGAACCCGCTAACAAGCATAATAAACCCCACACTAACAAGTTTGGTGGGACGGTGTTCACTTAAAGAGCCTCCCCACCCAGAGCCGGGACATGGGACTGCTTTGATGGTCAGGTCATCACTGAAGGAACAGAACTTAGAGCAATGGAGGGTCTGCAGAGAGCAGGAGGAACCCATGAGAACCAGGAGCAAGGAGAACCAAGGACAGCCAAAGAATGAAAAGGCAGAGAGAGAGAGAAAGGGGAAGGGGGAGAAGAGAGACAAGGAGAAGCGAGAGAAGGGGAGGAGAGAGGAAGAGCAGAGCAGAAATGAGGAGAAATGGGATAAGGAGAAAGAGAAGGTGACTGTTATTGTGGCGGTGGTGGAAGGACGAGAAAAGGTAGAGAGAAGAGGGGATGAAGAAATAGCCCAAGAAAATGTTAACATAAAGGAGGAAGTGAAAAAGGAAGAGGAAATACAAATTAAGTGTGAAGAGGTGGAGGAGAGAGGGATGAAGAAAAAGGATGGAATGCAAGACAGACATGGAAAGGAGGAGGTGGTAGTTGTGGCTGCACTAGTAAGAGAAGATATTGAACTGGAGGGAGGAGAAAGAGGGACAGTTGGAGAAGAAGCAGAGATGGAGAGTTGGGATGCCGTGCTCGAGATGGTCAACACATTATGGGACGACGGCTGGGGTAAAGGGGGAGCAGGAGGAGGTGATACTGACTCCTTCTCGGGCTCTCTGCAACGTTGGCCTCTCCTCCGACCGCCAGCCGGCTTTGGAGGTTCCCACCCCCCCTCCTCTGCAGCCTCGGAGCTCAGCCTGACGGAGTTAGAGAGGAGAGCCAGGGAGTTGGACTCAGACCTCGAGCACCTCGACCTATCCCAACCCCACAGGGACACACAGGATTTATACCAAACACTCCCTGAGCCACAGAGGGAGCGAGGTGACATGTACCAAACGCACCCGGGGCCCCAAAGAGAGAAAGCTGCTCTATTGACAGGTAGATGCAGTTGGATTGTCTGTACGTTTGTTTTCTCTGATCTCAGTTTTTTCATTTCTCTTCCTGTACTGTATTTGAACTCATACTGATGAAAAAGGAAGAATTCCAAAAGAGGCCAACTGATGCAAAAAAGGACTGACATTTTATTTAGATAAAGGTGCAAAGGTGACAAAAAGTGTAAAAACTGAAAAACAGAACAGAACACTGTACAAACAGAAAATGTTTCAATCAGTAGACCCTCATTTCCAAATATTCTATATATTAGTGTATTGTAGAGGGCTCTGAAACATAATTTAAACTATAGTTGACACAATATTACTCTGAAACCATTGCTAATTAAATTCTTGTAGACAGATTGGCACCTACTCTGGGCATAGTGTCCTTCCTGCAATGGTAGTGGTGGTCCATTCCACTTGAATGATTAAATAATGGTATGGGAATCATAGATGTATACTTTATTTGAAGCTTTCCCCCCCAAAACAAGATATCCACCATTTGAAAAACTTGGCATCTACTCTTTTATTTGTTTATTTATTTTAAGGGACAGTGCATATTAATGAACATTTAAAACCAAATCTAAATATGTCAGATTTAGCCACTAGGCTAATTTTAGGTGTTGGCATGAAGATAAAGCTCACTATGGAATAATACTCATGTTTCGAGATATTGTAAGAAGAAGAAAATAAATATAAAAAACATTTTAGAGAATGTAATCATTTGTATTTTTGCCGTATGGAGCAATGAACAGTAGTTTTTTGTTCTAAAATGACTATAAAACATTTTGCAATTAAATGTATTTGGGTCGTTTATTATATTTTATGGTTACTCAAAATAATATTATATACACTGTATTGTTTTCCTACTTCAGCAGTGGCTCTGTAGAATATCTTTTTCTGTCTGGCTGAGAGATTTGGCTGGGATCTTGGCTAGGGAACACCCAACCAAAATGCCAATTTTTGAAGCAGTGACGGCACTAATCAGTTGCCAGGCCATTGCTTTTCCATTCTCTCTCATCAGTAATACCAGAACAGTGCTATAATACTATAATATGGCTTGAGTAAGGAAGGATTAGGCCAATGGGTAATAGATTACTTATAGCAAGATTACAGATATATGAATCTCCAAAAGTTGGTAAATGTAATCAATTGCAGTTCCTGAAAAAATAAGATTACAGTTAATTTTTGGAAAATTACTGCATCCAAATCACTTCCAAGACCCAGTCCAATTGAGTTCAAGTCAAGACCAGGGGGATCGAGACCAGGGCAAATAAAGTCCTATTAAAGACCAAAATAGGCAACAAATAGTGTAAACATATTTTCAAATATAAAAATTATGTTTAAGGAGTTTCTTAAGGATCAACAGAGAGGTAGATCTATCTGCAGGAGCTCTGTACTAAACCCTTCAACATCAAACTAACCAAGGCATACAGGATTTTGACTAATAGACCTTTGAGGGTTATTACATACACAGGTTTATTAGTCAAAATCCTGTATGTAATAACCCTCAAAGGTCTA
>OMOV01064894.1:5268-18592 GCA_900312565.1 Beryx splendens | reverse complement strand
AGGTGTGATGAGGTGTAAACTGGAAACAGAGAGGCTACTCCTTGAACCCGGGCCAGCCCTACTCCCCCCACCCATATACACACACACACACACACACACACACACACACACACTGAGACCCTGCCTGAGCTCAGTCTGAATTCATTCATTCAGTTTCTCTACCCACTTAATCCGTCTCAGGACGGTAGGGGGGCTGTAGCCGATCCCAGCATGCGTTGGGTGACACCCTGGGTAGTTCGCCGGTCTATCGCAGGGCGGTTGGAGGGAAGATGCAATCCAACCCTGATGCCACCCAACTACAGGAAACACTGTGTATTATGGCTTCTCAATATACAAATACACAGTTAGACAAGATACTTCATGGACAAAGCCATCATTATACAAGGAGTGACCCCTTAACATACATTATGGCAGTGTCAGTGACCACTGTGGGGATTCAATGCCTTAATAACCACAGACTGACAGTTATTTTCAATGCCTCCAATTTAATTTTCTTATAGGCTGCAGTCGTGCATTTTAGCAAAAATATATCATTTAACAAGATGCGTGTACTGTAGTCAAGTCAAACTTTATTTCTATAGCACATTTCATACACAAGGCAACACAATGTGCTTCACATATAAAAAACAATATAGTAATACAAAGCAGAGAATAAAAACGCAAAGTGCAATTATGCAGAAAGCTGTGGTCAAGCCTTTTTATTCTTTTGTCTGTGTGCCAGTTATCCGCAAAGCAGGACTATCCACTTGAGAGAGACTGACTGCTTCTACTTCCGTAGACCTAAAAAGTTTGCTGTCTGAATAGCTTTATCATATTTTGAGCAATATTAGTATTGGGTTGACATGCAAGCAGCTGTTTGAAGGAAGAGGAAGTTGGAGTGTGTGTTGATTGTAGGGAAGAGGGGCAGCTTCTGCATGTGTGGTGAATCCATCCGCGCTCTCAAAACTTATCTACTGAAATCTTATCAGCCAAATCTCTATGACCTAGCTCACCCAGCTGCTAACTGGCTATAGCACCTAGACCTGATCAGGGCTACAGATTCACATCAAGGGCTTTACATACAAAGTTTGAATCAGATTAGACTGTTGGATGCCATTATTTTGTCTAGTAAATCAGTAAATTATTGTTTGGTTAGCTTCTGTGGGACAGCTGTGGGTGAATGGGAACTACTTGCAGGTGGAGAGAGCAGCCCAGACAGCGGCAGATAATGTGGGAATGGGGAAGACAACTACTGGGAGCTGAAGAAAGCTGTGTGCTGTGGTCGGTGTTGGATGACTGGCATCTGACCCTGCACTCAGACAGGATGTTTTACTCACATGAGTGTAATCAGTTGACTTCTGCAGTGAAACTGACGTGACAACAGTCCAGCTAATATGGTTAGTGGTTAGTGATCTTCCTTCATGAGGTAATGCAGATTAGTTGAAACTATCATGCTGCATTTGAATCCTTTTGTGCCCGGCTGCAGCAGCACCAGTGTCTTGGTTGGGAAATCTAGCAACTTTTTATTCAGATGTCGTTGGTCACAAATACCCAATGGATATTTTACCTGATGTAACTATTACGTAGGGGGACAAATTTACAGGTGCTTAAATAGAGCCCTGCTTGAAGGTGATTGGCTGTTACTTTACTGTCAATTGAAATTCACCTCCTTCATTTGACTTTGCATGCATTTCCACTGCCTCTATTTTTTTTTTCCCACTATCTGAATGAAGGATGAAGACTAGGATCCTGCAGAACTTTCCCAGGTCTCAAAGGTTTAAGTGGGAAACCACTTTCACCTTCACAGCAGCCTCAGACATTCCCAATGACAAAGTCTTAAAGATCTACACAGTGACACATGTTTTCACAACAAACTTACCCTGTATTTCACATTGAAACACAGTCCTCACCTCTAAGAAGGAATAAACAGTCGGTCAGGCAAAGTCAAACACAATGACAGATCTGTTTTCAGAACTCAGTAACCAGCTGCATAGTTTGATATGAGAGCAGTGAGCCCTCACCGCCTACTTTATCTTGATCTCTAGACTGTGGGACTCCAGTTCTCAGCGCTCAACAGACAATATCAACCACTTCTTTTATTCGCTTGGCTATGATGTTCCAAGACCTTGAGTGAGACACTGTGGTTATGACTGGATTCCCGGAACCTCGGGTGTCACTGTGTCCTGCCGGGCGGAAGGGGATGGAGGAGGTGGGTTTGATGTTTGATGCAGGCAGCTGTTAACAATGGGAACGTCACCCCCATTCCCATGCTATGGGGGACAGGGGCAGCTGGGGATGGGAACTCTCCAATAACACCTGTGGGCTGGCCATTTGTCAAGTGATCTGTGGGAAGTAGTGTAGCAGTAGTGAGAAGAGAAGGGGGAGGAGCCGGAACAGGGGGCTTAGCTGAGTAGCGGCACTGGACCACACACAATGAAATGAGTGTTGATTTCCCTCTCTCACGACTAACACACCTGTGCAGCCATAAAAAATCTTGCAGCTCCCCTATCAACCTCTGCCCCCAAAAATACGTATGCTGTGTTCCAGAGATGCTGGAATGTCAGAAATTCTGTCTTATTACTAAGGAAGATGCAATAGAATGGGCCTTGAAGTCAAAATTCCAAGAGGGCAAGACTTAATTTGACGTCATGTCAACATGGCAGCATGCACTGTAAGCACTACACAGCATTACTTTTAACATGTTTACAATGCTCAAAATACACTAAAGTTCAACTTTCAGCACCGAATGACCTTAAATCTATCCAAATACCTATGTGGAACACAACAACAGAGGTTGTAATTGTGACCTACCAGCTGAGACTTCCCCTCTTCTAGCTTTAAATGGAACGCTGCATCAATTCTTGCAAGTTGCATTGGGAAGTTATTGAGCAGATGGCTGGGTTAAACCCTGGCTGGGTTGTTGACAGCAGTAACAGCAAGTGCTCCGCAGGTTATTTTAGCTGAATGGAAACCCTGTAATTGGCTCCTAATCACCTTTGTGGGATGTTTTGTCGATAGCATACTGAGTGTTTGTTTACAATAAATAAGAGTCTGCATCACGCTACAACTGGAAGAACTTAGCCTATGTATATTTTTGCATCTACAGAGGGACTCAACATATATCATGAATGTGTTAAAGGAACCGTCTCTGGTGTAGCGCTTTGACACAATTCTATTCCTATTCTCACTAAATATCAAGCAAAAAAGGGCCTTTGTACCTGAAGCAGTGTTGATTGATAGTGGAAATTTAAAAGAAAAACACTGCATCTTAGTCAGGGTTTACACATCATACACCACAGGCAGCAGCTTGGTAGAACACACACACCAAAAGTACACACAAGACAAAGGTTGGATAACCCATTTTTTATATGCTGAAACTGGTATAAATTAACTAACACAAGCACACCAGCAAGATACTGCAGAGAACACTCCTCTTTGATTAGGGTGGGTAATCTTTTAACAGCGTCCAATATCAGGGGAGAGGGAGAGGGGGAGGATTTGATATTTAAGTATCTCTTTATCCTCTCTCTTTTGAAATGTCAAGTTCAAAGATACGGACCGATCGCCTTGATCTGCGAGCCGAGATGACCCAGAGAATTACCAAGCAAGTCTTAACCATCATCACATGGCAGAGGCCGCGGCTTTGTTGGTAGTTGCAAGAGAGTACACAAGCAGTGTAATTAACTGTGATCATATTCAAGCGCAGGGTGTACATATTCATTTGATGTGTGTGCCTTGTTCTCCTGTCAGACTTACTTAATCAAATCAAAACAATGTTCTCGGTGTAATGAAATGCTTTCATTGTATGTCTGAGCCTATTCTAATCGAATTCAAGTGATTCAATTAGGACACTTTCCAAAGCAGTCTCTGATGTGCAGACACACGAGTTTAGTCCTTGTAATTTGGGTTTTAAAAAGTATATAAATAGACAAAACATACAAACTTGCAAAACTTAAGTCTATATTACAGCAAAACAGCATGCAGTAAATATCAAAATTAAAATAATTGATGGGATATGCTGCCCACAAATTTGAACAGAGTGTCAGTGAGTGAAGTCCTGCCAGTTTATTTAGGTTCCAGCATTAGTCGTGCCAAACAGAGCCTGATGTCCTGCTGAACTGGAGCCAAGCCAGGCTGCGAGCTGAGAAAAAAAACCCATTGATATGCCAAAGACAGAGCATAGACAATATTCTGTCCCAATACCATGAGTTTTTCCCATCAGAATCCCATTGCAGTGCTTTGACAGTAAACTGGTGAATGCATTTTCATGTGTGGTCTGTTGTATGTTGGGCATATATGTCATTCTTTCCCCCAAAAGGAAAAAGGATCTGAAAGTTTGTTGGATGGTGGGATGAGCATTGCTTACTGTTGAAGATTAAGAAAACAAAGGAGATGATTTTTGACCCCAAGTCTGGTGACCATAGTTCCAGAATTATGAAAAATGACTGCACTTTCTTCGTAGACTGAGAATCTATGGAGAGAATAGGAGCATTATGTTACTCTTTTATAGGGCTAGTATTGGCATAACTACGTGGTTTGGTAACATATCTGTCATGCTTTGAACCCCAAATTCAGCACTTAATCAATAGGGCAGGGCACTCCACTATCCTATCGTAACAGATACAAGTGTTCCCTGGTCCCACTGTTAGTGAATCTACTTACCAGCAAGCACTAATGTTGGAACTGTGCCTACATGAACTTTGATTTTATGCACTGTGTGTTGTTCAGCAGCAGTGCTTTTTATGCAGAAGAGAAATTTCCCTCCAAGGACTAATAAAGGTTATCTTATCTTATCAGAACCATTAAGTAGAGAATGGTTAAACACAGATGGAACAGTTACTATCGATAACAAAACTGTCACCTAAATAAAACAATCTCATATTTTATCCAATACCAATAGTTTTTCCTATAGAATTCCTGAGCTGATACAAAACATTAAGTTCTGAAATTGAACTGATATTCACTTTGAACTGATAGGTGTGACAATAAATCCTGGACTTGTAGACAGCAAGAAATGTAAGGTTACAGGCATGGCAGATCATATAAACAGCTTGCATTTTCTGCTTAACAAAATGGGATATATGTAAATATGTGCTAATTCTGATCAGTGGAGGGTCTGTCAGAACGTCTGAGTATTGATAGCATGGATCCCCTTACAATACAGGCAAACCGAGTTCCCACCGTTGTATCTAACAACATGCTCAACTGCTATTGCCACCTATGTAGCCTAAATGATAAAGCTACGTGGTGGTGGAGTAAAGAACTATGAATTAACTACAGTCATCTTGCAGTAAGTGAGACATTTACCCGTATGTTATTCCTTTGTCATAATTGGCCGTGCAGCATTTGCCCTATGACGCGGATCGATGTGTTTTTCGGGCTTGTCGATATCAGCGTTCCTGGTCTCCGCTGGGCAGCAGATGCCAAGCTGGCTGGAGGTGGAGGAAGCCCATGGTGTCATGACTCCTCCAACCCTGCAGGGGGCTTTGCAGAGTCAGAGCTTTCTAAATGGGCCCGCTGGCTGTCAAGCATACTTGGGGTTTTTTGGACTTGGTTTTAATAAAACCAGTTGCGTTTGCTTGAGGTTAGCTTTGAGTCATTGGCATCATTTTGTAAACTAACCTATTTATCTAGCATGCTGACATATAACACGTCTGAGGAATGGAATTTGCTAGTGGCTGTGCAGCACTTCAGGAGCCATCATTTATTAAGTGGGACTTGGGATGGGGTCCGTTAGATCAATATGACTGCATATTAGATAAGTGTAACCATATAGGGCAACTTAAATATGGGGCTAATCCTTTCTCCACCGGGTTCTTAAAGCTTTAGGAACCCACTGTATGCAGTGGGTACTAGTATCCTTGACAGTAATCTCAACCCTGTACCTAGTTTACTGCAAAAAATATTACCTTTAGCAACATTACCAACATCTGACATTCAATAATCAGTATACTATTTATGAATGTGCCATGTGGTTATTTTGAGGCTCTTGCTCAGCGTTACAGTAGATCACAGTAGACTCCATCTATCCATTGCATCCACTTTCTAGCCACTATTAACCAGTCAGGATGGCAGCGGCAACAGGCGAGCAGAGCAGCCCAGATGTGCTTTTCCCCATCAACTTCCTCCAGCTCCTCCTGGGGGATCCCCAGTCACTCCCAGGGCAGCTGGGAGATGTGGTCCCTCCAGCAGCGTGTCCTGGGTCTACCCCAGGATCTCCTCCCAGTCAGTTGTTCAGAGGAAGGCAAGGAAAGTGGCTATTGGCTGGCCAAAGAGTCGCTGGAAGTCACCAGATGACATCACACACTAATTTGCATATCAATATATATGCTGTCTCGTCTCTCAGCGGAGGGAAGGGGGGGAGAGAGCTGCAATCATCAGACCTCCGAATTACCCAGATACTTGTAGTATTTCACCAACTCAATCACACCAGTTTCAATGTCAGTTTGGTGCATGGTGGTGACTTTCTTAAGCCCATAAGCTTTGGTTATATTGAACTGGAGGAAGGATTGTTTGTACCATGAAACAACATCAACTACAGGCTCATGCACTTCATGCACAAAACTTAAGAGCAAAATCCAAACGTGTCTCAGAACAACTTCCACAGAGATAGATCATCCATCACAGTAAACATGAAACCTTACTCTGGTTTTGTCAGTTTGTTTTATTGTTATTTCACTGTGCCTAATTAGTGTTTTCATTCAGTACATGTATTATGTTACGTTCTGTTTACTGTCAATCCCCTGACACCCACAAAATGAAATGGAAGTCTCCGCCAACAAATAATCCCTCAAACACATGTTGCCTTACATCTCTTTACTCTGGGGTTGACAATAAGTGATAGCTAAACCAAAGTTTGTAATATGATCTGAAATTGCACAATGTCTGTTTACATTTGTATTCTTTGTAATATTATAGTAAATCAGATAAGAATTTTTTGGCATGTGATTAATAACCATAACCACCAACTGATACAAAAATTATGAATTGGGGCTTCAAATTGTTATATGGTCAAATATATCATGTTGCACACAGAGGCACATAAACTAACCACAAATATTGCATCATAAAAGTTTCCATCAAATATACCTTGACTCTTGTGAGATGTAAGCAGAGTCTGATAAATTGCAGTTGCACACGAAGCCCTGCGGGGCGGATTCCAGGCTGTAAACCTGAGCTACAGAAGTAGCTCACATTACACCTTTCATCAGACAAGTCTTCAAAAGGCACTTGATGTGTCTGGTAGCCACACAAATAGCCCAAGTCAAGTCTTTACTCTGACTCCTTAATACATCCCATCTGTGACTTCTGCATCACCCTCCAGTGTCTTATTCTAATCTGTCAACAAAGCCTGACTGACTGTTATCACATTTCCAGGGGATTTCAAAAAATGATTCATGGAAGGAACTGTGACATTTAACAACTAATAGCTTACTCCATCCCGACTGAATGTGAAATACACAGATACACAGATACACACAAAAGACTTTATAGAGTGAATCGACTAAAAGTAGACAAGTTAGAAAAGGACAAATTCGTTTTATCTTTTCCAATGCCCATTCAGCTTCTTCTCATCTCACTTGATACTGCAAGGGAGAGTCTTCTTCTTCCCACACATCTATGACTTCCCATAGTTGAGTGGAAAGGATGACAGATGCGTACAGATTGCAAAAAAATAAGATTCTCATTCGTTTTTAGAATACCATATGCGCTAAACGGATGCTTTGTCAAACCATCAATATGTAATAAATTTAATTTAAGTTCAGTCCTACATGAAATCCTAAAGGAAAAGTCAAAAACAGAACAATTCCAAAAACTAATCACACACACATTACCAATTTAGGCCCATGCGTGTGTTGGGAGGATATGGGGGAAACATACAAACAGGCTATATTGTAGATAAATTCCACTGTCTGATCAACAGCTGTTGCTGGTATTCTTCCTCGCCATCCCATCTTCTCCTTGGTACCCTGGAGATACACTTAAACAAAGAGATCTGTCCTGTGGGGCATTTGGCAAACAAATGCCCCGCAACCACTCACTGAATGTCGGAAAAAGACAAAAATAATTAGGCCTCCCCTATGAGCCTGCTGAAGGGTAAAATCCCACACAAAGCCTAAAACAGTAGTTTAATTTTGCCCTCTGTCATTGTGGTTATCATTGAGCCTCAGGGGTAGTAATAACATTTACAGACAGCACTGCTGCTATGTTTCTACTTCCTTGTTCTGGTAGGCTTTCACACAGACCATGACTAACCAGGGTGGACACAAGACTAGATAATATCACAGTCACAGACATCCCCTCCACTCTTTCAGGACGCCATTCACACAATCTCAAATGTTAATTTTGGAAAGGTGCCATGTGCTGGGTGTGTAGTCTACTCAGATATTTGACCAAGATTAAGTGCTTCCAGTGTAAAACAAAGACATATAGGACAGCGTAACTATTCTTTTCTTTGCTAATTTCCTGCATTCCCTTACTGTTTTACATCAATAGCTCTGAGCCTAGTCGTCACATTTTAGTGTTCTGATGCAACTTTTCAAAACACGATTGTCTGCTTCTCACTCACAGTGATGGATCACCTTTAATGACCCAATTAGAAGTCTCTCGAGTTGTTTTCTATGCTGTTGGGAATTGAATGGGGGTGAATGAGCCTGAGAGGTATTCGCAATTTACATTAAAGGGAAGGAAAAGAACTCAAATCACGTTGCAATTGTCCTTTAAAAGCCCAGTTCCACGGAAGAAAGGACCGTTCCAGCTCTCTGTTATGACGCATTTGGGCTGTAAATTGGCGTGAATGGACACTGAAAATCAGGGTTTGTGATTTGAAAAAAAAAAAACATTGACCAAATCATCAACTTGCTCCTCCTGGTTTCAAAATAGCTTAGAACTGGATTACATTTTTGGCCTATTTTACATCAAGAATTATGCTAAACGTCATTGGTCGCATTTTTTTTGTTTTTAATTTTATTTTGAAATTTTTCCCTTTTTCACCCAATTTGGCTATCCAATGTTCCCCTGCCTAAGCGGTCCCGGTCATTGCTCCGCCCTCCCCCTGCCGATCTAGGGAGGATCGAGACTGGCACATGTCTCCTCCGATACATGTGGAGTCGCCAGCCGCTTCTTTTCACCTGACAGCGAGGAGTTTCACCGGGAGGATGTAGCGCGTGTTGAGGAACACGCTATTCCCCCCAGTTCCCCTCCCCGCTGAACAGGTGCCCCGACCAACCAGAGGAGGCGCTAGTGCAGCGACCAGGACACATACCCCAATCCGGCTTCCCACCCGCAGACACGGCCTGTCTGTCTGTAGGAATGCCCGACCAAGCCGGAGGTAACAACGGGGGTACGAACCTGCAGCCCCCGTGTTGGAGGTGAGGGAATAGACCGCTACACCACCTGGTTGCTTTTTTGTCCCACCTTTCCTAGTCACAGCCAACGCACCACCCTCCTCACTGGGAGTGCAACCATCAGTTGTGAATGCAAGCCACATTCTGAGAAGGTACTGATTTTGCGTGCTGCCAACATTACTAATCAAACATGGCAGATAGTTGTCGTTGTATAATACCAGTGTCAGCCAGCACAAAGCCACACAGGGAAATTTACAGTGAGATTGGCTGCTTTATTGGCAAGTATCAATTTACTCTGAACTCTGTTTAGATTTAATGTTCCTATGCAGTTGACTGCACTCTGGACTTTCAACAATGTCCTACACCTTCCATATGCAACCCAATTGGCCTGCTGACAGTCTTTGAAGCACGTCTTTTAGACATCCACTAAAATTCATAAAAATACATTCAATTTGCAGTAACGGACAGTTTCTATCCTTCTAGGTAAAGAACCGATGGAGATATAAAACATGACCAGATATTCCATCACCATACCATGCCATCACACAGCTATATCTGCAGCTCATTGTCTCCCAGTGGGATGCCAATGAAGATTTCACAGCATCATTCACAAAGAGAGCCTAAAGAAAGCTGCCAGACGCAAGCCATATCATCGATGGCGTGGCCCATTAGTGAGGGAGGCAAACACCATGAAAGATGCTTTCGTTAGCCCCAGGGTCAACATGAATATTCATCTGCACATGTAGAGGCTGTACGTGCAACTGCCTTTTCACCATCAAAGCCATTCTGGATTCATCCTGAACTAGTTTTAATTAGACAGCACATGTGGATGTATTGTGTGAGAGGTTGATGTGACAGGTGACTGGCGTGGTGCCAGAGACATTGTGTGCTCCACCATTTTTGGGAGAACTATTCCTTTAACAAAGACCATCAGGTTTGGTCAAGGGAGATTATCAGAGCTATTTTTTTTATCAGTTATAGTTTCAAAAGGTTAAAAGGTACAACTAAGTACTATGAGCATGAATATCCCTTAAATTGCTCATTGAGGCAAAACATTGTACCTGCATCTTGGCCTGCCATTTTCTGGCGGCATTTTAAGTGTTAATGTTAATTATGAATGGAAATGACATGTGCATTGTGGGCTACTGTGATATATGTCCTCAACCACCCTGCGAAGGCAAATCGTGACAAACTTTTAATGCACAACAATGTCACATCACCCCACCGCTATCGAAAACTCTGCAGAAATGTTAAACAAGAGTAAAGTCAGCCAGCTCTGTGACTTCCACTGGTTTATACATATTTATTTGAAAAGAACATTGCCTACAGAGAACAGGAAGAGAAACACCACTGTTATATTAGCATCAAATATTAATTACTACTAAAGTACTAAAGTACTAATTTAGTACTTTAGTACTTAAGTTTACACCTGCAACTATTCAGAGAAACATTTGCAGTTTGTGCAACTTAAAGGTGGCTGAGGAGCCAAATACTAAAGGTATTTTTGAAGCTGTTTCTAAGTGAGCCACTTATAGGGTCATCCTTTTTGAGGGCAAAGTTGTACAGCAGTGCAACTGGCTGTCAATCGACGAATTAGAGCCTACATTCTCCACTGTACATCTCTCTCTGCTTCATGCAGAAAAACCAACAGAGAAATGACTGACCCTACTTTCAAAATGGTTTGAACAGCTTATTTCTTGTCTTAATGTCCATCCAGTGAATTTTACTTTAGCAGCTGAGGCCATGTGGAGAGGTCGGGTAATTGTTGCTTCAAATCTAGTTGGAGACACTGCAGGCTCTGTGCCTGGAGAGAAGCCAAAGACTGGGCCAAAAAACGACTGCCCGTGGCGGAGTCGAAGCAACAATTCCACAGCCTTTCCACACAGGAGTCGAAAGAACAATTAACACTAGCCATCAACACTAGGAATTACACAACCTCTCCCCTGAGTGTGTTGCTACGAGAAACGATTTATTTATGATTTTAGTTTATGTCCTTTCTCCAATTTTCTTCTAAAATTGTTTTTTTGCCGATTTCCCCCCATTTTTCTCCCCAATCTGGCATGCCCAATTCCCCCTGCCTAAACAGTCCCAGTCGTTGCTCCACCCCCTCTGCCGGTCTGGGGAGGGAGTAGACAGACGTATGCCTCCTCCGACACATGTGGAGTCGCCAGCCGCTTCTTTTCACCTGACAGCGAGGAGTTTCACCGGGAGGACGTAGCGCGTGCGGAGGAACACGCTATTCCCCCCAGTTCCCCTCCCCGCTGAACAGACGCGCCGACCGACCAGAGGAGGCGCTAATGCAGCGACCAGGACACAAACCCCAATCCAGCTTCCCACCCACACGGCCAATTGTGTCTGTAGGAACGCCTGACCAAGCCGGAGGTAACACGGGGGCGCGAACCTGCGGCCCCTGTTGGAGGTGAGAGAATAGACTGCTACACCACCCGGGCGCCATTTCTCCAATTTTCTATCTATAAATTAAAGTATAATCAGCACAATGTCATTCTAGACTAGCATATCTTGTTTCCACAACTGGTGTTTGTCTTAGAGCTCTGTAGTATGTGCACATTTATCATAGTGCGCTTCTATGTTACAATAAACAATTTTCCTTGGCCATACTGCACAGGTGGCTACTGAAAACAACTCAGCGAGCTTGAAACTAGAACTAAGCTAGTTTTCGCTTCTTAGAAAATGATAGTCTAATTCACAGGTGACAGTGAGTCATTGGTTGGATTGGCAGTTTGACATAACTCCCAAGAACAAAAGAAACCAGAAGACTTGAGATTCCTCAGGACAATGAAACGCTCTGAGGGGACGCTCCGAGCAAACATCGAAGCAGAGAGGCTGGCATTTGCATTGTTCTACGAAGAAACACATATCATATCCATTACATGAGAACAGATCTTAAAGATAGAAGTGAAACCACGAACTAATGACATAGTGCTATGGTCAAGTTACACACACCCCACAACCCCTTAGGCTTTACTGGGGAGCTTGAGTTTTTTTGACACAGGACCACCTATCAGAGGTAATAAGAGTTCATTCCAGACTGTTTTTACAGTGATAGTTTTGAGCAAGTTATGGTTCGAAAGCAGTAAAAAAAAAATAGGTGCCTTTGGTCTGACAATACTCATTCATTCAGTTTCTTATATCTTCATGAATTTTATATTATCATTTTTTATTTTCATTTTCGCTGGTTTCCAGAATTTCCACATTGGCTTTCTTTCTTTCTGGGTAGCACATTGCATGCTGATATGGGATATGGGTATATGAGATATGGACTGCAAGCCAGGAAGGTGAAAAAACAAGTTCAGTGCCCAAAACCCCCCCCAAAAAACCACATACACTAGCTTAAACGTAGTCATTATTTTTTTAAATGTTAACTGGTCTGGAATCAAAATTGGCAGGGTCCCCTGTTCTTGCCACCTTGGAGAGTTTGGAGGGATTGCAATCTTTAAAAAATGATCCTTGAAAGACAGGAATTCCAGGTGGGTGGTATGTTGCATAGTACCAGGTTTATGTGCCAAAGCCTGTTACACTGATAAAGCTGACCTTAATTAAAATCTTAAGGAATCTTTCCTCGCAGAGATCATAGGAGTTGAAAACTCCCCAAAAAACTAAGTACGATGAGCTCTGTGTCATTGTGCTCAATATTTGGCCTGGGCAGAGATCCAGCACCCCATCCCACATTTGCGGAGTTAATCCCTCCCTTTATCTGCACACAGCTCTTCCTTATGAGTTATTGTTATTTCAGTCCTAGTCAATACTGTTTACAACAACGAAAGCAATGTATCAGGATAAAACGTCCTCAGGCTTTATGCGTTGGACACAGCAGAAAAAAAGAGTTGAAAAAAGCGAGGGTAAATGGGGGTGGAGAGGGCATGAGAGAGGTATATGTGGACACAGGATGGGGGGCAAGACTGAGAAAAGGCGGGAAGGAGGGGAAGACCATTGTGGTGTACGATTTCTCTGTAACTTGAGCTGTGTACACCAAATTC
>OMOV01064883.1:0-14132 GCA_900312565.1 Beryx splendens | reverse complement strand
TCCCCTCCCCGCCGAACAGGCGCCCCCGATCGACCAGAGGGGTCGCTAGTGCGGCGACCAGGACACAGACCCCTATCCGGCTTCCCACCCGCAGACACGGCCAACTGTGTCTGTAGCGACGCTCGACCAAGCCGGAGGTAACACGGGGGCGCGAACCCGGGTCCCCCGTGTTGGAGGCGAGGGAATAGACCAAGATAACCCAATTTTGAGGATAGAAAATTCCTGACGGGCAGTAGCACATCTGGACATTCTACATATGTTCGTCCATCTGTATACTCTGAAAATCGAATAATGCAGAGAGCCAAATACGAGTGTTTTGCACACCCTGTGTGTAAGCTGTCAGATGTAGATCTGTAAACTGCAAAATGTGTCAATGAAGACGTTGTGTCTTTATTTATTTGTTGTATTATCCGCTATGCTCTTTTCTTTTGTTGTAATTACTTGTATTATCTTCAATACTCTGTATTTGCTCTATTCTCACCTATATCATATTTCTTGCTGCTGAAATGACTCGATTTCCCCAAAGGGATCGTTAGATTCTAATCTATTTAGTCCCTCAGTGGGACGGAAATCAAGTTGTGTGCTCTTCCTCAGCACAGCTGCTGCATAGTTTTCACTCTCTCTGTGTACTCCTAAAGCTTTTGGCTGTCGTTTCTCAAGTGAAAATGACAGTATGGTTGTTACAGACATTTTAGTTTGATTAGGATTTTTTTCACAGCAGGGGACTGCAGCCCAACGATGAGAAAGTGTGGCTTAGGGTTTAGCAGTAGCTAGGAAGGGAAGAAGAAAATATTGCTGTGGCCAGACAGAATTTGGGGTGTGAAATGTGGTGAAAAACATAGTAAGGTGCTTGCGCAGTCTCTCATGGATTAAATGTTGCACGGTTGCAAACAGGCAAAGGCATACAGATAAGAAGACCTATTACGCAGGCAAGGTAAGTAGGAAGAGTACAGACCAAAATGAGCTTGCACTGAGACAGTCACAGGGATAGAGACTAATTAAACCTGTCTTTTGGGCTTGGGGAACTGAAAAACACAGCTTAATTAAACACATCACTTTCTGGGGACTCGGGGAACTGATTCAGAGATCAGTCACAGACTGCTCTGACTCCTGGCTACAGGATGTTTCGGGTCAGGTGAGAGACTAGGCTGCAGTCACTGACCATCCACTTGACGGAGTAGGTGAAGAGGACCTCGTTCTCCTTGGTCGGGTCGATCTCCTGGGGGGCGGAGCTGCTAGCCTCAGGCAGGGTGCAAGTCTTCTCACCATCAACAGGCTTCAGGTCTGAGAATACATAGACACAGGAAGTTAGTATTATATGGGAAGCGAGGGAGGCATTTTTTAAAGGTGGTTTGTATCTTTTCAGCTTTACTGGACTTATTAATGGAGAAGGACAGCAAAGGTGGCAGCGAGAGAGTAGATGCTTTGTGTCTGGTACGGGACGAAATGATGTCCTGAGCTGGACTCATAACCCACAACCGTGAGAACACAGGGTATGTGGCTTTGTCTACTGATACTTTATATTAGTATAGTTTATATGCAAGTTCAATCAGGGAGACTACATAAAACCACCCAGCTCTCTCTAGTTTCATTCATACTTTCTCTTTACCCAATCAGAGTCGGTGAATACTTTCCCTCTTTTTCAGAGAACCCATCGTCTAAGTGGCCGGGAGTATGAACACGTCACGTACTACGCTATTGTGCTACTCACAGAACTATGCTGTATGCTGCTGTCACTCCAGTCGCTGTGCTTACCCTCGCCCCTCCTCCACCCCCAGAGGAACCCCCCAGGGGGACATCCTAATTCCTGGGTCCATCCACTGATGGGCTCCTAACTTCATGAATGAGAGGAGTTTCTCCATGGAGCTTACGCCAAAGTTTCCATCATGTTTCACTTCTGAATACAGTTTTCATTTGAGCATTCAACCTAGTTTCTCCTGATTGAACTCTGGATGCCATAACTGATGCCATCTTGCTGCCAGTTTCTGTATTATGAAACCAGTTCTGTGTTTAAACAGCTCCCTTAGCCCTGGCAAACAGCTCCCTTAGCCCTGGCAAACAGCTCCCTTAGCCTGGGGCTAAGTGCAGTGTGAAAAGCCTATATGAAGGTTTAATGACCTCCTGCCACTCAGTAGGGTGTGTTGTCACTTACCATCTAGCTTGACACTCTGGGGCACAACCTCGAATCGCACCACCCTGTAGTCATGGTCATCCCCCTGCTCCAGCTTCTCCCTGTGGTAGTACAGGATGAAGGACAGGTGGTTGTGGAGATAGAACTGGGAGGGAGAAAAGAAAACACGGATTAGTACGCTGCATGTTGGGAAACCCCCTCTCGTTAAGACCCGAGTGGACTAACGCTCTCCAAAAAAATCCACTCTGCTTGTATTTCTAGTGATTTTGACAGAAGCAAAGCAAACCTGTCACTTTAGTTCTTACAAGTGGGCTACATCATCCAAACAATTTACTTATGTGGTATTTCTAGTACTGCTGGTAAATCCTGTTGTGTCTGCCAGTCCTGTGGAAGTACAGTCAGGAGTCCCGACCTCAATCCACATGACCTGTATATATTTTTATCTATGAGCCAATACATACAGTATTTCTGTATGTATGATACTTCCATCTGTAAATGCTAACAATGCACATTTGTTCATCTGGCCACATTTCTATATGGCGAAGCACAAGACTACAAAGACAGCTTTCACAGAGTGTGAAACTGAAGCACTTGTTGGGAGGTGGAGATGAGGCGAAGGCAGACCTATTGTTTGGTTGCCTTAGGTTGAATATCACCAACCATAAAATATTAAGTGGCAACATGTCACAGCAGCAGTTAATGCTGCCAGCTCCAAGAGCCAGATTCATTTGGAAACACAAAGAAATGGTCTGACATCAAGGCGAATGCCAAGAAGCACACTGTTACGCATCGACAGTGTCAGTGCCTCTGGCGCGGCCAAGGGGACACCGGAGCTTTCTCCCTTGAAGGACGTCTCGCCTCGATAATAGGGGAAACTCTAATTACTGGGATTGTGCCAGAAAGAGGGTGAGTCCGACGCGGCATCAGAGGAAAATGAGACCGCTGCGGTTGACCCAGGTATCCTGAATGTCTTTTCTTTCTGGATAGAGTGAACCTAACCACGCATTCAACATTTCACACTCATCTGGTTTGACTCAAAAAAAAAAACTGCAACTGCAACTGGTGGCTGAAGAGGACGTCTGTGTCCCTGGCTCAGCATTGCTGATGCTCTCTGTGCACCACAAAAGCAGCAATAATGCATTATTCATATCATTATTCATATCATATATCATCATTGCAAGCCCTTGTATAAGCCTGTGACAGTCAGTCCGATTGCTTAACACCTTGCTTTGTCACACCGCACCACTTATGAGCCCAAAATCAAAGTTCACTGCAAATAGGGAGATGCTTTTTGGGCTAACTAGATGGCTTTTAGACAAATAAATTATTAAGACTTGGATGTTCCTCTGGTATGTTATAAGTCTGTGTAATTTAGTATGGAGCATAAAGAATTGACTGAAAGGTCATTAGAACATTTTACTTTATTTCACTGCTTTGCCATCGGAATCTCCATTTGACAGTGTCCAAAAGTCTGTTTTTTATAAGTCCCAACTTATGTGTGGAAAGTCTGTCAACCCGATTTGTGCGAATGCAACATTTATTAATGAGGCCCCAGGTCTTTTGGCCACCTATTTACCTATTCTCTCCAACGTAACAATGCATTAGTCAGGGCAGGAGGATCTAACATCTACCTTGTTGTTGTCGGCAAAGCCCAGTCTGTAGCCATGTTCAAACTGGACGTCCTTCACCAAGTCCTTCTTCTGCTCCTCCTCTGCTGCTGTGTCTCTGTTGGGGTAAAACTCCAACCTGGTGGCAACTGGCAGGTTATCTGCAATACTGAGAGAACAAGGACGTTTCAGTTATTTGGGGTCATGGGACAAAAATGATTAGTTAAAAAGAATCTAAAGTGTGGTATTCCACATGGCCCTGGGTCTAGGTCAGCATTTACAAGGACCCCTTCATGGAAACAGTGATGGGGAGGGGACACTCACAGGTGAACATAATACTCCTCCTGGATTCGCTCAGCAACCAGCTTGCTCTCCTCTATGCTGAGCTTTTTCTTGTTGCACACCATCTCACAATCCTTGGGTTGGTTCATTGCAACATTGTAGAGTGTGTTCACAATACGGTCCCCCCGTAGCACCTCACCTACATTAACAAACACATATGTCAATAAAAAATAAAAATCAGCAACATGCTGGCAAATTGATTTTGCGTTTCCTGATTGGGATGAGGTGAACAAAACCTCAGTGATACGTTTAGACAAATACTGACAAAATAAAACCCAAATCAATACATGATTCAGTGGCTAAACAGGTTAGCCAAAACTTTGCGGGCCACAATTCTACTTCAAGGAAGTGTGATACGCGATGCACACAGGGTGGAGTAGCAGTGAGGGTCCACTTACCCAGGTTCTCTGCCTTGTAGAAAACAGAATCTGGCTTACAGAAAGGCAGCGAGTAGTATTCATAAGGGAGCTGGGTACGGGAGCTGGTCAGCTTCACTGCCTAAAAAAAACAAATGATCCAAAGACTAGTTGGACAATGGATACAGTGATGTGCAAAATTGCACCTGTGACAGGTATGTCTCCAGCCATAGACTGGAGTCCAAAATGAAATGATCATCATCACTAAATGTCTGATCAAGCATAAAGAAACCAAAACAAAATAGGGCAATGCTTCAGACAAATTGATTGATGGAGTTTCAGATATCAGTTAAACAGTTAAGACAGTGACCATCAAAAAGAATGGCAATATGGATTATATGCATTTTAATCTTACCTTAATATCTACTGTCTCCTTGTCATGGAAGTCCCGGGGAGCGACACCAGGGACGTAGAAGGGCCGGACCGCAGGCACCATGGACAACAGCAGCAAGGCCCACCACGTCTCCTGCAGCACAGAAACCACAAGACATTTTACAACACAGACCAGACAAAGAGAAGAAACTGATCTGGAGTAACTTGTAACAGCTGCACATTAGGTGTATAACAGCCAAATAACATATAATGGATGAACATCCATGTGGGATTTGCAACACAACCATTGGAAACCATCACACCTCCTCTTACAGAAAAATATTAATACTAACGCCGCATAAAATACATGAACTCACTCACTTCAGATGAAGTACTGTCAGAAATGCCATTGCCTTGGACAAAGCAAACCTGAAACTAGCAATTCCCTTTCATGATGTAACTAAATGCGCACAACCAGTTAGTTAATCTATAGCCACTTACGCCTCTCCCCAAAACCTGCTGTTCTTTCTTTCTCCTCCTCTGTGGGAGATTTGGTCACATCAACTTCACTACAAACTCTGTCAGTTAGTGATGTCTGGCTTATCAGCAATATTCTTAAGCCAAATGTGAGATTTCAGTGACTGTATGTTTTTCCAGGATCATAAATCAGGGCTGCTATCAGAGGCTGTATGATAGCCTGTGTGAAAGGCTGAATGTCAGTGCAACAGTCAGCTGTGGTTTGTAATATTACACATAACGTTAGTCCAGCTATATGCACTGTCAGTGGTTATGTGTGCTTAGTTTGCTTGTACAACCTAAAGCTCAGTCTTGACATTAGTTACTTCCCTATACACAATGACACTATTTTCCAAATTCTATTATATTTATCAGCAGTAGCTTTAATTGGAATGAAATCTGCCTAGCCACAAGGACAAATAAAATGCCTCGTACAAATTAGTAAAATTACTTGAGTAGCTGGAGAACCATTCAACCCAATAAACCTTAGCTAGCTCAATATGTAAGCCAAGTTACTGCAGTGGCAGTGAAGGAGGAAACTGCAAGCAGTGCTCCAGCCTCATCGACAAATAAGTTGACAGACAACACAAGAGCTAAGCTAAGAAAGACTAAGAAACAAATGTTTGACAAATCACTTCTAGTTCTCTTATGTTCGCTATGTCAGCCTCTTGTAGTCTGCTGCTGTCATCTTCACAGTCCTTCGGCTCCACCGACAGAAACCTAAACAGACTTACGTCGGTTGGCGGAGTTGCTAATAGCTAACACGCAATGCCAAAGTTAAGTTAGCCAACTTCTCCTTGCTGTGCCGCAAATGACAGCCTAACAACTGAGAACAGGGCTATTTGTCCTCTGATAGCAGGGTTTAACACAGCAGAGAAATGAAACGAACCAGTACCAGAACATTATTAGCCACAGCTGACTGACAAACTAGCTAGGTAGCTAAGTTTAGCTGGCTAGCAACATCGTCAACATTCATACAGTAGCAAACTCATTTGACCAAAGACAATAAACCAACACGTAGCCGGCTCTAGATGTTTATTTTCAGGCAAAACTAAACACCCACCGCTGCACTGTCACGCCTTAATCGCTAATTTCAATTAAAAAAGTACAAGCGAGAAATGATTTGGAGAAAAAGATTTCGCTTTTCCACTTACCATAGCCGCTGCCGCCATCTTGAATACACGTGTCATTAGTGACGTCAGAGGAAGTGCTGTGGTTTTCCCCCTCAGCCAATTAATTAATTTTCTGTTTTTGATATGACACACCCAGAAATGTAGTGGTACATAAAAGGTGAGTAAATTATGACCTCGACTGTCACAAAGCTAAACTACCAATATAAACAACAGATAGTCCTGTTTTTAGAAAAGCAGTAACCTGCTTTTTCCAACTGAAAAGATCCTATGGATAAGCTAGATTTAGGAGGGTTCATCATCCTCCATTACATGCTTGCGTACACCCATAAATGAATGTGCTAAAATTGTAGGCTATTAAAAAAATGTGATAAAAGAAATAGACATTTGTGAGGATAACTGTTTCTTAAACAATTTATTAAGCACATTCTCACTGAACCAAACATCTAAGAAAATATCCCAAAAATGCTTGTTTCACATTGATACAAAACTATAATGTTAATAAATGATATATATATCCACACCATACCATTCCCCTGTCAACATATGTCGACTGTGCAGGAAAACAGTACCCTAAAGACATTATTCAACCAATGTAGAATAGAGACAGCAGGAGCCAAGAGTCATTTCATTAAAAAAAAGGGAAAAAAACATTTGTTAATAAAGAAAAAAGGTTTTACTTCAATACATTCAAGATAGAAGGATCAGAGTACTATGTGCACAAATAAATTAATTCTCCAAACAGAAAAAATAAGAAGGCCAAAAGACATGATGAATCATTACATGTTTGCTATATTATCAAATCACCAAATACAGAATACAAAATTAATGCGCTGAAAAGGGAGGACAGCTAAAATTAAATCGTATGGCTTCTCATCGAAGACCCTATCCCTGAAGACTTGCATCGCTGTGTATCCCAGCTTATATACAGAGCATAAAAGCCTGAATGAACAAAATCACCCATTGCAAAAGGCACAATGAAGGAGTAATGTTGAAGCCAACCACAACATAATGGAAAATACCTATGGAATATAAATAGAAGATTTTTAAAGCGTAATCAGCCGCACGTGTCACACTTTGTAAAATCTATCTGCTTCCCTTTCACAAAGTAAAAAGATGTACATTTCCCAGGAGGAAAAACAGACAACGGCAGCTTTGCTTGCTGAATTGTTGATAATAACCCTATTTAATCTGAGCAGGGCCGCGCACACATTTCACTGTGAACATCTGAATTGTGGCTCTGCCTTCTTTTTGATGGATGCACAATGTGTACCAGAGCATAAACGACAAAATCCAGTCTTTTCCATGCGACTGATTTCAGATGACCTATAATCATTTGTTTGTGAATATGGCCATGTACCTTTGTATCTGTGTAACAACAGTCTGTGAGGAGGATTATGTGCTGTATGTAAGACAGTGCAGGATTGTACAACAGCATATATCTGTCTGCTATGTATTATAGCTATGTGTGACTGTCAACGTGTTTGCGTTGGCATTTGTGTGTGTGTGTGTGTGTGTGTGTGTGTGTGTGTGTGTGTGTGTGTGTGTGAGTGTGCGTGTGAGAGAGAGAGAGAGAGCAACACAGAGAAAGACAACATGTGCATGCTTGTGTGCTGGATTGCATTGCTGCATGTACAAATTCGACTTATTGTTATGCATGAATGGTACAGTACTCTTAACAGAAAATATGTCTGCCTAGATGTGTCTCTGCATGTGCGTCTCATGGCTGCTGCTGGTACTGGCTCTCTGTGGCGGTGTAGAAGTCCTCCAGGACGCTCTGCAGGTACTCGAAGGTGGGCCGGTCCTCGGGCTTGTTCTTCCAGCACTCCAGCATGATTTCATAAAGTTCCTTGGGACAGCTGTCCTGGCGCTGCATGCGGTAGCCCTTCTCCAGGGAACGGATCACTTCCGGGTTGGTCATCCCTTTAAAGACAAGAACGCATAACCAGGTAAAGAAGCTGCTGAGGTGCAATGTCTGGAAAGTAAATGAGAACTCACACTGACTTTCCATGCAAACGCTGCATAGACATGGAACTGAGTGGCTCCCTTACCTGGGTATGGTGTGCGTCCGTAACTGATGATCTCAGTCAGCAAGATGCCAAAGGACCAGACATCTGATTTGATGGTGAAAGAGCCGTAGTTGATGGCCTCAGGGGCTGTCCACTTGATGGGGAACTTGGCTCCTGTTTACGGGGGGAAATGAGAAACACAGCATCAGCAACAGTCAAAGTATCAGTTGATATACGGCATTGACATTGGTAGTACACAGTAGCTTTCTTCCTCTGGTCACACATCTTCTCAAACACTCGCATCCTTTGGCTCACTCAGTTGATCAGCCAGCCAGTGACTCGCTCACTCACTCTCTAACTCGTTTGCTCTCTTGCTCACTCACTTGCTCACTCAGTCAGTCGCTCGTGTACACAGACATACTTCACTGACGCAAGGCAAACTTCACTGAACTGCTGAAACTAAGACCGCTCCCATTTCTTCAGCTCTGGGGAATCGGTTCTGCTTTCCTCCCCAGCGCCGCTGGTAACACCTGGCCACACAACACTGTTGTGTAAGGGTGAATAGCCATTGAGTGTCACTCTATAGTGTCTCACCTTCCCTGGCTGTGTACTCATTGTCCTCGATGATACGAGCAAGGCCAAAGTCAGCGATTTTGCACACTAAGGCCTTGTTGACCAGGATGTTGGCGGCTCGCAGGTCTCTGTGGATGTAGTTCCTCTGCTCGATGTAGGCCATGCCCTCTGCAATCTAGAGACAAAAACAATAGTCACTGGAAAAGAATGAAAATGTGGCTCAGTAGTAATCGTCAGTGACAATAACCCTGCTCTGTTTCATTCAGTAAATAGAGTGACTCATTGTCCAGCTATTTATTTGCAGTCTTCATGTGTCATTTTCTGATGCCATTGCATAAACTGCCTGATGTGGTTCTCAGTTTCACAATGCTGGGTGAATAAAACACACCGCTGGTAATTATAGTAATAAATGATCGACCTTTAGTCTCCTATGATATGAACACCACCTGTGTGAGCCAAATCTGTAGATATCACTAGTCTCTCTCTCTCTCTCTCTCTCTCTCTCTCTCTCTCTCTCTCACACACACACACACACACACACACACACAAACACTTGTGTTAAGACCAGATAAGCCCCATCTGTCCACCTATCAGCTGAATGATTTAACATAACAAAAGCCGTCACGGTAGATTTAAATCAGAACAGGCAGATCTAACCTTCGTCTTCCTCTTCCCTTCCCTCTCTGTTATTTTTGAACGATCTCTCTATTGTTCCGCATTTCTTCATCCTAGCTTCTGAGTATTTTATTGACAATAGCTATAGCCTCTGAGTTCACTCTTACTCACAGAGTTCAGTTCTTCTTTGTTTGTTGATACAGACAGCCAAAGACACAATGCAGATGTAGTATCACCAATGGCCTACAATGTACCAGGCTTCTACTGTATGTAATGTCAGGGAATTACAGAATCGATCACTTTGAAATGCGTTAAAGCAGGTATCTAATGATAAAATCCACCTCACAACAGACTGCTGAACTCAAGAACTGATTTGAATATTGAAATCTAGGAGGAACAAAGGATTCGCCGACATGAAACACACAGCAGCCAAATGGCCAGCGGAAGTGGCGAGCCGCCATTGTTTGGAATGGAGGAATGGCAGTAGGCTACATGTGACTGGCTGAGCCTCACCTGGGCAGAGAAGTCGATGAGCTTGGGGAGCTGGACACGGTTGCCCTCATCGCTCTTCAGGAAGTCCAGTAAACTGCCTGTGAGTACAAAGACAAACACATTATGAAACACATTATACATGTAGGGACAAGGGATAGACTGACAGACTAAAATATATAAATACTGTATATAAATGATAAAATTATATTGGCTTTTAATAAATATCAGATATTGGCTAGTCATGTCGTCCACTGCCATTATGATGGAGGTTCTTCCCTGCTTACAGCTAAACAGTCTGCAAAACCTGACATGAAGTTTTATTTTCTTTGCCCATTTCATTTATTGATTAAATTGTTCAATTATGTTTTTTGGAAATTAATTCTACACTTAAAGGCCTAATGTATCCCAGAGGTTCCCCTTCCATTGAATAGTATAAAGAATAACATTCTGGGGGAAACACTGAATACTTTTAAACGGAAAAATGTAAAGATTGAATATCGGCAAAAAATAACAGCTATCGGTTTCTTCAGTCAAAAAATATTGGTAGCAGTCTTCAAAAACCCACATCAGCAGAACCGTAGTACACATGTACAAACACACACACACACACACGGACCTTTCTCCATGTACTCAGTGATGATGTAGATGGGCTCCTCCTTGGTGACCACGGCGTTGAGTCGCACCAGTTTGTCGTGCTGCAGGCTTTTCATCAGGTTGGCCTCGGCCAGGAAGGCTTCCACTGACATGCTGCCAGGCTTCATGGTTTTCACTGCCACCTTGGTGTGCTTATTGTACATGGCTGGAAACACAGCAATAATTAGATGTCATAAAAATGTCTGTAAACAAACCAAATTGCATGACAAGCAACTGTGCATGTTGTTTCACAGTAACCGATGGAATAATCTTTAACATGATTCCCTTTTCAGTAGAAGAAAATCTGGGAACCTTGACTATTCGTAACATATTTGAATCTTTGATTTGATTCAAACATATTTGAATCATCAGCACTCAACAAGAATGAGTACAGCTGCCCTCCTTCTCCAACAAAGATTGACTTTCGTCTCACCCATCCAGACTTCTCCAAACTGGCCGGCGCCCAGCCTCCTCTCCAGTTTGAGTGACTCTCTTGGGATTTCCCAGGCGTCTTTCTCCCAGGGCTTCTGGGGTTTGGGGCTCAGGCAGGCGTTGGTCAGGGACTGGCAGAGGCCATCTCCCTGCTCTGGAATAAGTGGACAAAAATATATTTGTGTTAATCGTTAGGGTTTATTATATTTTGATGTCTTAGAGGTCAGACTGTAGAGGGTCTAAGTTTTATACAATGTGTTTATACAAAAAAATCCATTCCACCTAAAAATAAACTGTCCCATTGCTGTCAGTGGCAATTACAGCACAATACAGAAAGTGTATCACCTTGCTGTAAACAGTGATAATGTCAAGGAGAAAGTGAAGTTTTCCATTTTGTCCAGCAGAGTGTGCCCTCAGTATGAGCAGGAGGTTTAGTGGTGCAACACAGACTGTGGTGAGATTCACACTTCACTGTCCTTTACCTCACAACAACCTTTACTTCCTCCTGATACACAGATCTAAGCCTTGTTGGCACTAAGAGCTCCCCTGATGGCTTCAAGCAAAGCATTTAGCACCTATTGTACTTTGGTCCACTGGTATTATTCAATGACAACAGTAGATGGGTGTGTCAGACCAGTAAATGAGTGCAAACTTGAGAAAACGAATCCATAGTGACAATTTATTATTCCTCAGTTGCCTGTTCTATTACAGACTTTATGGGGAGAGACAAAGCCTCGAATACTGTGTTAAGCTGGAGGCACAAGGCTATCAGGAGGTAAAACCATTCATTCCACTGAGCTGCTGCAGGAAAAAAACTGAGGAAACAGCCTGAATCTTTCTTTGAGCAGTAGTTACTTTACACCTACACAGCAGCTGAGTCAGCTAAACTGAGCTGCTCTGTGGACTCACTCTTGTAATGGCTGACCAGGTCCTGCAGGGTGCTGAAGGTGATGCGAGGGGAGATGTAGAATCCTCCGTTGTCCAGCGTACGAATCTTATAATGCTTCACTGTGTCGCCAGACTGGTTATCACTGTCCCTGACGGACAGAGAGTAGCTGCCTGTGGGGAGAAGGCAGCAGTTACCACTACGGTTCGACCGTCGATGGGCTTTTAAGGCAGGTACTGATATTTTGTGCCAATATTCAATATCTTTAAATGTAACAATTTTCATGCTAGAAATGTACAGGTATTCAGTTTCCCTCAGAATTTTATTCTTGTCAAGGTGAAACAGCATTTAGTCCATGAAACACTAAAACTCTCTACCATATCTATTCAGTGGTAGAGGACACTCTGGGATATATTAGGCCTTTAAATGAAGAATGAATTTCCACAACAAAAAAAACACATAAAAGAGAATAAACTAAAAAAAGAAAACTTCATTGCAGGTTGTATGGATGGTTTTGATGTAGCTGTGGTCTGTGTGGATCACAGTGATATCTGATATCTAATTGCACTGTGGAGGCACTGTAGAGAAAATATGTACTATTCCAATGTATTGATTATCATGAGTTCACCATGTGCTTTCCACGTGAGGGTTTATGACTGTCATGCATAGACAAGATCCTATTGTTCCTGAGACCCACTTATACAACATCCGTACAAACACCATTATGAGACGATACTGGGAGAGGGGAGGCTTGCAGACTGTCCTTGAAGATATAAGCCTGGTTAGTCTGACCCTTGTCAGAGAACTGCACCATTCCCTTTGCTATGATGTACTTCTCTCCATGCAGCATGTATGTGTATGTATGAGAACACTAAAGCAACGGACGGTGAACTTATTACAAAATTATTCATCCTTAATAAAAGGCAAATAATGGCCTAGTATAATGTGCTCTTTGTAACAAAGATGAATTCACACCAGGACTTTGGTTATTATCACCACATCACAGTGGTACACAAGATGAAATACTGCTACAGCACAGCTAAAGAGATGCTTGGTCTAAAGAAGCATAATAACTATGTTAATACTTAACTGTTTGTTTATATATTTTATGTTTCAAAAAAAAAAAAATCATATAGTTTCATTACATTCATTACTTGATGACTGCAAGGTAAAGATAGAATTAAGTTCACTTCTGCCCACCTGACTCCAGGTTTTACTATCAAGACTTTCTCTCTGTGTACTAACTACCCTGTTCACCCCACTTGTTTGAAGCACACGGCACATCACTCTTTCAGCTGGACCAATAAACTGTTCTGAATGTGTCGGCTCACCCTTGGTGGTCTCACTGTCTCGGATCATGTAGGATCCCACTTTGTTCCCCGAGGCCAGCAGCTGCCGCTCAGCATCCTTCCTGCTCACACCCTTGAAGAACCAGCTAAGCAACAAACAGGCAGAAAAAATTATTCATATGGACACTCCTTAACAGAGCCAGCAGGGCAAAGTTTACTTTTATCATGGCTGACTGCTAATATTGTTTGCTTTGTGCCTTTTATTCAACACCACTTTGTAACTTTGTTGAGTGCCATACAATTACATACTACTACTACTACTACTACTAACTAACTAACTAATAATAATAATAATAATGATTATGATAATGTATAATACTTTGTTTTAGGAAGGTATTTGCTTAGCCTCAGTTCCACAGTAATCAAAATTGTGTCATATGTTATCCTATCATATCCAATCAAGGAATTGAATTATAGAAAAAAAAATCTGTTCATGAGAGAGATATTAAAGCGTGCACTGTGCTTGTGAATCATTGAAGTGCTGTCAACATGAGTACACTTACTCTTCTGTCTCCAGTGTGTCTTTGGCTACATAATTACTGGGGATGTAGCCCTCCCGACCTGTACTGATTAACATGGCTCTCCACCACTCCCCCGATCTGCACAGAGAGAGAGAGAGAGAGAGAGAGAGAGAGAGAGAGAGAGAGAGAGAGAGAGAGAGAGAAGGGAAAAACAGAAGAGAAGATATT
>OMOV01064874.1:4542-19824 GCA_900312565.1 Beryx splendens | reverse complement strand
CCTTAGGAGGTGCATTGTGGGTAAGGCGACCGTGCCTCATTGGTATTCCAGCCGGGGGGTGGTAGAGGTGGCCGTGGGGTCCCAGGCCAGGTCGTGTGGGTCTGTAAGCTCCAGGAGGTGGCAGACGACCATGGGGTCCAGGAGGCGGCAGAGGGTCATGAGGTCCAGGAGCAGCTGGGAGGCCTTGAGGACCAAGGACAGGTGGGGGTCCTGGGACCATGGAGGCAGGCAAGTCCCTGATTGGAGAGGCTAGGAAGGACCCGAGGCCCTGAGAAATACACAAAGGCAGATAATGACAAATCTACACAAGTCAGAGACATTAGTGTGCTGCGTTTCATGAGCAGTCACCAGTGACAAGAGATGCAATAAAAGTTTAGTCATGCAAAAAGAAAAACCACACAACTCCCAGCAAAAGGTCCAGTTAGCCGAGGCTCAATCACGTTACCAATAACCTCACACCGTGATTTTTAGAATAAAAAAATCAAACCGCTTCCACAAATACTTTCACTCAGACTTTCAGAACAGAATCTCTTTCAGTGCTGTGAGAACAGGTGAAACCACACATTCAGACATTTAGTCAACCAGTGAAGCAAAATGCCTTTGATCTCTCCCCAAGTCCGGCTCCAGCTTTAGGGAAGAGGGGGGTGGAATGCGCACATACACCTTCACACCTAGCACCTAGACTGGACAGCCCAGCCTGTTTACTCACTGGCTCTGGACTCTCAGTGGAGGCCTCAGCCTGTGTCTCTGCTTTTGTCTGTGAATCTACTGGTGCTGTCTGTTTCAGAGCAAGGACATACACAAGGGACATGAAGGCAGGAGCTCGAGGCCTACAGACGGAATGAGAGAAGCTGCAGTATAAAATCTGCATCTGATTTAGAACAGACTTACAGATACGTCCATAGTGGCAGGTGATGAGGTACGGGGGGCCATCATGTCTAAAAGAGGAGAAAACAGCACAGTATTAAGCGCAGGTTGGCAGTTTAATATGCAAATGTGAGCCCTTCGATGAAGATTAATCTAGACGTACCAATCCCAGAGGAGTGTTTGCTTTCAGGGTAACGACCGTGCGGGTCTGACGGGGGCCGTGGTCCTGAGGGGAAAAACCCGATACAACACAAATTAAATGAGATCCCTGAAGATGCTGCCTGGGGGACTCTCTCATCAACATATTGCTGTGAATTTAGTAATAATGACACACTGTAATGGTAGCAAAACAACCGGTCACCGGTATGAGCAGCAGAATCGATGATGTGGTTTGTGCTTCCATTGGTTCATCCCCTCCCCGTACACTGACATGTTGTGCTTAAGGCCTAATACCAATGCAATAGCATCATGGAATAGTTGGAGGTCTACAGCAAATACTCAACACAACTCGTACATAATTACAATGATTCCTTTGAAGGAAAATACCAATGTATTTCAGTTTTCCCTAGATTATTTCTTATTGCTGCCAATAACACCAAACCAACAAAAATAAGAAGCAAAGAAAGAAGACCAAGTATTACAAAAGCACAGACAGGTAATCCCTACTCCCGGAGGAGGACGCTCAGAGGAATGGAGCATTGTGGATCATTTCAGCAAACACAAACGTTGGGTGAAGCAGGCTTGGACAGGAGCAGAATAGTTCCACCACACAAGGAAATGTCTGTATGGTTGAACTGAAACGGAAGAAAACGGGAGGAGGAAATGGAGAGTTGAGGAGGACACAAAGGAACAGACAAAGGTACCAAGGAGATGCGGGACGAGTACTGGAAAGGAAAAAGGAAGGAAACTCAAGAAGGTGAAAGCGGTGAAAAGAATGAGGCGAGGCGTGCTAGAGGAGCAAGATTTAAGGAGGCAGGTTTGTAACCAAGGGCTGAGGGGCAACTGCTCGGCGAATCAGGGGGAAGTCATCCACTGGGACTCACCATACGGGTCAATTCTTCGCCCCACAGGGGCAGAGGGGGGGCGCCTGGGACCCTCTATCATTGGAGGGGGGGATGGTGCACCCCCACTCACAGGAGAGGGCCCATATGAATCACCTGTTATGATCAAACCGTCCATTTTAACGATGGAAAACACACAGCCAATTATTGCATAAGTGTACACCAGAGTAAGTCAAGTACTGAAGTGATATACTGAATATACAACCAAACCAATTAAGAAAAGTAAGCCAGGTGTAAGACAGTGAGTATGACCGCCACCTGTGGAAAAACTACCCAAGCTGACCTGGGAACTAATCCCAGACTTCCTACGGTCGGAATAAGGAAAATATACTTTGTGGACTGGACTGTGCATTCTGCTTTAGTGAAGAAAAGAAAATCCAGAAATGCAACCCAATCTGCTGGTCAAATCTCTGTGGGATGGGCATTGTCCCAATGGCAAGGGGAAGGAGTGGGAGCTGCTTACCTTGGCGGGGGCCCATCGGTTGTCCAGAGTTGGGTCTGAAGAGGGGAGCGCGCCGCTCGTTCAGCTGGGAGGTGAGCACAGCCAGTCTGCGGGGGGGTCAAATGATTCGTGAGCATGCAAATATTTGCCATAGCAAACTGAAATTCAGATATTTCATTTAAACTGTAACACAGCAACAACCCAAACACCTAACTGGACTTGCTTACTTTTCACGGAGCTTTGACGTCTCCACCTTCTCTTGATTCAGAGCTCGCTCTGCATTTCGAGCGTTCACCTGGAGACATAACGGAAGCCCGAAACATGAATCCTAATGCTTGCAAAGAATTAGGCTTACGTAATCATTTATATAATAGTAGAAAGTATTATTAAATTTCAGCCGCTCTGCAACATACCCAGTTTGAGTGAGTTTTATTTTCCTGTTCTTTTATCTAGAAGAAAGAAAAGATATCAGTGAGGGTTACAGGCGACGCTCGTCAGTATCGCAGTGTTAAAAAACAAAGCTCGACATGTACTGACCTGCTCTTTATAGACCTCCTCGGTCTTCTTCATCTGCTCCTCCATTTCATTGATGCGTTGCCTTAAGACTTTGACCTGCTCCTCTGCCTCAACAGCTTTCCCACCCACCTCAGAGAGCAGACTCTCCTTGCTGCGGCGCTCCAGCTCCTCCTTGGTTAACTTCCTGTGAGGCCACAGAAACACACTCCTTTCAACAACAGTCACTCCCGTTTTTTCCCCTATTTGAAAATTGCATTATTTTTCAGTGACTTGACTTCTAGACCCGATTTCAAGGTTTTGATCAGTGTTTATGCCCATAGTGTCGAGAAAATATGATACTATGGCAATATCACCTATGTCACTACATGATGGCTTAATATGATTCTTCACATTACCACTGAGTGAGTCCACAACTAGATAACATGTGTAGTCACTTTGTATACCAGCTGTTTCCCCCGTACGTTTCAGAATGATTGTCCATACAGTTCAAGACTTTCCAGACTTTCAGCAGCGAAGGAAAGAAAACCTTCATGGTTACTGCGGGCTCCACTTACTGCTGCAGAGCGTTTTCCTTCTGTTGGTACATCTCCGTCATGATTTCATTTTTCTGCTGGAGGATCTTGAATTGGTTTTCAACGTGGCTCTTATCACTTTTTAGGGTTGCAATGGCGTGCTCAAGCTCCTGGTGTTGTTCTGCAGCAAAACACAATTGTATGTTTAGAGAGAGGGAGGGAGTTTGGTTTTTTTTTTAACTTATTTTTGTATTTTTAAAACACAACTAATGTCAAGCAGTCAAGCTATATGCTGACCTACTTTGTAATGTTTCGTGAAAAGAAACACGAGCAACATACCCTCCAGTGCCTTCCTCGCCTTTTCTTCATTCAGCAGTTTGGTCATGAAGCGATCCCGCTCTTCTTCTACCACTGAGAGAGTGGTCTGGACCTAGCAAGAAATAAGTGGGTGACCAGTTTTATTGGAGAAGTACATACACTACTGTGTATTTCTATTCTTAACATTTTCCTCTCAGGCACAAGCATGGTGAGCTTTATTCATTTTGTTGCCATCTTACTCGAGAAACATCCATCATTTGTTTAATCCGGTTCTTTATGGCAGTCTTCTTATCTGTGAAAGAAAATTGAAAGCCCATTAAACACTTTGTATTCTAAAAACAACTGTTGGACACACTTTAAATAGCGAACTCCAAAGTTGCTGTGAGTCAGGGACTGAATGCGGCAGAGGACTGCATGTGTGTTAGAGCAGTAGTGAAGCAAGATGTGCATTTTGTATAAGTAACAAATATCAAAAAACAGTCTAATGAAACCTGAATCTATTGGCATTTGTTCATCGGCTCAACCCATCCCTATAAAAGGTGTATTACTGCTTTCACCGAAGTACTGACAGAGTTGGACTTACCAGTGGCCACTTCACCGTTGGCTAAAAGTTTGCCGTCACTTTTTTGCAAATCACAAGCGTCTAGGTCTGCCAGCAGTTCGGACAGCACCTGCCGGGAGCAATTGTGAAGTGGAGTAAGTCAACAATTTGATGCAAAGCATTGTTGAGTGCCTTTTTGCAAGCTAAGGATTAGGTATGAACAGTTGATCATGATCACCAACAAAAATCGTGACATTATAAAAAAACGACGGACCTCCACATTGTGATCTTTGAGAACCACGGAGTCCTCCAGCTCTTTCTGGGACTTCTGGTAGATCTTGATCTGCTCGTTCAGTTCCTTATGTTTGTCCTCCCATCCCTTAATGGTGGTCTTGAGCTGTAAGCGTCAGTGAGATCAGGAGCGTGTTTCAGGGAAACGGGTTGAGTTTGCTGAAATGATCTGAACCTCTTCCACTGATCCAAACTCTAGTCGAACTAATCAGTTAGCAGGTGCAGTGAAAGGCAGGAGAGACCAGTGCTGATACGCGTAACATATTATTTGATATGAAGGTATAGTAGCAGGATCTGGGGGTAAAGCTGCACTGTATTTTTTAACACATCTGTCAAATGCATTCACAGATATCAAGGTAAAAACTACGGCGCCAACTGCTTTAGTCTCTGGGGGTAGTGCTGCATCTATTTAACGTTAAGGAATCAAACATCTTTTAGTTTATTTCAACACACAATTATTTCCAGAATGAGACTTCAAACATCCACCAAGTTAGACTGTTTTTAAGAAATAGATTCAAATATTATGTTACCGTTTTATTCTCTTCTTTTAGTGCAGCATAATCCTTCTCAAGACATTTGTGCTGGACGTTTCGAGCATCCTCCCGTATCTTGGCCTCGTCCAGGAGAACAGTGGTCTATGGCAGATAACGGCAGTTTAGAGTTATATGGAACTTTGTGGTTAGAACATTTAATACAGACTACAAAACATTGCACAAGGACTTGGAGGTAAATGGCATCCACCTTAGCAAGCGCTTCCTGTGTCTTCTTCCTGCTGAGCTGCAGCTTATCGTTCGACTTCTCCAGTTTTTCGATCTGTTAGAGAAACCATTCAGCATCGTGAATTTAAGAAAACCAAAAAATGGAGTTAAGCTACCGATGGAAGAGAATAAAATGTACCCGGGTTTCATTTTTAAGAGAATTTGCCCGCTCCTCTTCAAGGAGTTTTGCATATGTGCTCTTTTCCTCGGCAATCTGTCGATTCCGTGTTTCTGCCTGCAGAACTTTACTCTGCAAAGATAAGGAGGAAAGAAAACGGTTAACCGACAGCCCTTATCAAATGAACAATATGCAGCCATTTGACTTTCGTTCCAACTTAAAGATAAGATCCATAACCCCAACATGAAAGGGTAAGCGCCCACCACCAAATGCCAACACCAAAATATGACTGGAGTCTTGCCCTCATTCTTAAGTTGACTGATATAAGAGCTGTATTCAGACATAAACACTCAACATAACGTGTGCTAAAGACTTCACATGGAGCAACCTCCCAAAGACTTGGTGTTGTATTCCTGTAAGAAGCATCTACAGCTACATCTAGATGTTACAACAGTCTTCATTCTACGTTTTCTAGTTCTCAATCTACATGTCAGACTCAACTAGAAAAATATATCTAAAAGGAAAAGTCCTTATTTCCTTAGTGCTTACCTCCAGCGCTTGGTTCCTTTTCAGGGCGCAACTATTTGTTTCTTCTGACCGTTTCTGCTTTTCTTTCAGTTCTTCAGTCTAAAAATTTTTTTAAAAAATAAAACAAAAACAACTGAGAATGTTTCAAAAATAAAATCTTACATTTACTGGTAAAGAGGATGATCCTATGTGGTCCACAGACATTTGATACAACTGTAAACGTGTCTTACCAGTTTCTGCAGTTCAGACATCTTTGAGGTGGCATCGATCTTTTCTTTTTTGAACGCCTCGATTTGGTGCTTGAACACTTTTTTATCCACTGAACAGACAAAGCACAGCACGCGATCACGTTATGATTTACACAATCTGCTTTTGTCCATTTAATGTGAAAAAAGGGGAGAAAAACTTACCAAGGTATTCTGGCTTCTTTACCTGCAGAAAAAAAACAGGTTTAAAAAAGAATGAAGAATCATAAATTTGACTTCATTATCGACATTGTTGAGGTGTGAAACAAGCGTCACAGCAGGACGGAAATAAGGCTCCAGTTTTATTGTGTTATTGATCGTTTTTAAGAATGATGTGTTCACCTGTGATTCAGATGAGGACTAGATGATTAAATATATTGGGTTTTTATTTTAAATTATCAAATAAATTAAATCATCATTTTTTCAACTACTGGCAAATAATAACACAGAATATGAGGGCAGATGAAAGCAGCACAAAGCTTACTGCCAATACGGTCCTCCAGAAGAAGAGGATGAAGGTGAATACTCCAACCAATGCAGTGATGACGACAGTTTGCAAGGGAAAGCCAAACACGGTTTCCCCTGGCTTCCACTCCTCTGGCAGAAGGGAAATCATCTGAGGACAAGCAGAGAAAAGCAGGTTAACAATCATAATCACTCATGGATGTGACTTGTTTGTCAGAAAATGCACTAATGAAAAGAGAGAAAAACACCCACCGGCTCTAACCATGATTCAAATGACTCTACTATGGCAAGGCTATAGACAGACTGAAGGTAACCAAGTATCTCTTTGTCAAACATATATTGGAACTTGTATAACTTGCAGCAAGGGAATATTTACTCCTTCTCCACCAGTGCTATTGTATTCATCAACCAAAATCTCAGGTATAAAAAATGTCATGAGCAGGTTACTCTAATCACACCACCGAGAAGCAGAGCTGTCACAATATCAACTTCACCCTACAGTACCATGCTAAACCAAGTATTGCATGACCAAGTAGTGTCCTCATACTGAGCCAGAGAATGCTAAAGACTCCCTGTTGATTAGCATTAAAGTTAGGAGGAGCCCAAAGAGCAGAAATAGGCTAATTATACAAACTGACAAACTATTCAGCTCTTTTACAAGTAGATCTTCATTTGAAAGATCCAATATCGATTCATAAAATCCTGAGATCAATCTTTTAATATGTGGCTTTTCCCGTGGATGCTTGAAGCTTTAACCCCGTTAGTCTCGCATCTCGATTTAAAATCTAACGTTGTTTATAGACTGCACTAAAGAAAGCACTTCTCTGGTCTCTCTCTCTGACTGTAGAGTCTGTAGAGTTGCACAACTTGCACTATACTGTGTTGACTGCTGTAGTGTGTTGGTCATGTTAAATAAAAAGTACATTAATGTAACTGCTTTGGGGTCAATTCTTAACAAACATTAATATTTTTAATAATGCACCAGGTCAGAGGGTTCCTTGTACAATTTACAGCACTAGTTCTCTGAGAATCTCTTTCATATCCAGGCAAAATTGGTATTGTAACTGAAACATCCCTAACCGAATCCATATTGAATCGAATCAAATCGGAAATCGAATCGGGAAATCAGTGGCGATACCCAGCCCTATTTACAAGCATGTCCTGTCACTGTATTCTTTAAAACTCGCATGCTGGTGTGGACATTTTTTCATATATTGATCCTATCAACACAGTTTCTATCCTGAACCATGAATTTTGATACTTGGGGTTACGATTCAAAAGTATTGTTATGTCAAAAGTACTACAGCGAGCATCACAAGGGCTTAGTGTCATGGTACTTTAGTGCAGGATAGGAAACTGACTTTTATCATTTAGGAGCCAAGTGTGATTTTTACAGTTAGAAAGCACCTTTAACCGATGGCTGGTTACTGCAGAAAGGCTGGTTGAGTGGATAAACTTTGGTTGAGTGGATAAACTTTGGTTGAGTGGATAAACTTATCAGCAAGTCAACATTTACCAGCATTCAACTGCTTCAGTAGAGTAAACCAGAGTACACTGTGCAGTCCAACAGAGAGGAGATCTGCATACCAGCCCAACAAAAACAAACCTTTGAACTGAGCTCGTGGCAGCGAAGACAGGAACAAACATACACTCTATGGCTCCTAATGAAAAAAAGGGTTACATCCAGTAACCTTGACCATACAGCACATTATGCGCTGGGTGCCTTGTCTGCATCGACACTGCAGTCTGTGCCCTTTCAGCCCAGTGCAAATCAACAAATTACTTAACTGATGGCACTGCACATGGTCATGACTGTACCCCCACAATGGTTAAGGGAGTCTATCCTAAATTATATTCTACACGGGGGGGAAACATTACAAAAAGATGGAAGTGAGTGATCTTGTTTCTGAACACTCAGGAGGCAAGATCAGCTGCAGCTGTTACCAAAGAGACAAGTCTGGTGAGTAAAACTCTGGAGCAACGTCAACCAGCTTCACCCATATGCTCATAATCTGCCCTCCATCTGCAGGCCATGTAGCTTGGCAAGCATGTTAAGAAGAAGGGACAGAAAGACTAATTTTCCACTTACATGTTGCAACTCCTTTAGAAAAAGCAGGTATAGGTGATCCAACTCCAGTACAGGTCGAGGGAATGCATCACTATCCATGACTAGCTGGCCGAAGTATGCTAGTTTGACAGACTGTTAGCTTGCTAACGCGTTAGCTAGCCTGCGAGCAAACAGTAACTTACTGTTACCGTTAGCTAAAGTGAGCTAACGATGAAAAAAGCTTAACGACAACAAAGACGTTTTTATAAACCGTGACAACGTCAGATAATTGAGACAGGTGTTGACTCACTGCCGATAATCAGAACTTGGCGACGACAGCTGGCTAACGTTAACTAAAACTGAGTCGTCGAATCGCTTTCACTATCAAAACCCAACTGAACAACAAGCTGGCGGTGCTAGCGGAGCTGGAGCCTTCACTGCGGATTCCGATGTTGGTGCCATAAACGAGCAAGAAGCCAAATGGATTGACAGCAACACACGTTAGCTAACGACGATACAACTAATGTGTCTTATGATACCGTTTGCCCTGCCAGCATTAGGCCCGGCTAGCCAGCTCACCGCCGCTTGTGTTGAACTTCAGCCTACTCTACACCGTGGAACACGTCAACAGAAGGGAGACCGTCGGGATGCATTCAAGTCAACTCGGAAATTAGAAACACGTTACTTTACTGGAGACGCATTACAGCACTGGCCTGGGCGAGTAGTAACATTACACTATGTGCACTGAGCAACCGTTTAGGTGATAGTTGAAGAAGCAGAAAAACGATTCAGTGAAAATGACACCTACATTTTTCATTATCATGAATTTGGGTGACATAGCTGTTATTTATTGCTCATTTATTCTTAGACTTACCACAATGGTCCACTCTGCAATTTTAGTCTTCATCATGGCAAGGAGGCAGACTATGTATAACATCCCGGTTGAGTATAAACCCAATTCTTCTTCATGAAAGTCAGACACTGGCTCCATTGAGTCCAGCGATCCTGGATGAACAAAAATGAGCGTAATGAGTATGGGACAGCATGCAAAGGCAAACAGTTCAATCAGTATCTGTAAATATGAATAATTTTCTCCCAAAACCAGAGAACCGAGGAGAGAACCAAACTAATCTCATCCATGATGTAAACCAATTCGGAGACTCTAATGAGCTTTTAAATCCAAATTAGCTATACTTTATTGTAGTCCTAACATGTATTAACCAGAAAGTGTACCATTGTCCAATAAGGGGTTCCACATTTTCTGATCAAGCCACAATGTAACAGAAATTCTTTTATTGTAAAAAATAATAATAAAAAAATAAAAACAACTAAAATTTAAGGTGAGGGTTTGGCATAAGAACTCTGGTGACACTACAGTTCGGGATAAGGTTAGGGTTAGGTTCATAATCAACTTTTTAGACGAAAATTACGATTTCCGACTTAGTAGCTAACTAACAAAGAAGAAACAACCCCATAGTGGAAGACACTGGAGCAGCTCGTTTCTAATTTTAGGAGACTTGCTCATGTTTCAAAAAATCTGAGATCATAGACAGCATAGGTGAATTCTGTTTTGAGTAACTTTAAGGTGTTGAGATCATCAACATATTCCCCATAGTTGTATAAAGCTTCTAGACTGCCAACCTGAGGACGAGTGCTCCATCTCCACACCAAGGCCCATGTCAAAGGGATTTTCCAGAGTGGCTTGTGGGACTTTCTGCATTTCCTCTGGTGCATTGAAACTTGGCTGATTGTCTTTGTTTTTATTGAAGTGCCCTCCATCCTCCTCCACGCTGACATCTGGTCCCCTTTGCACTTCATCCACTGCGACTTGCTCCTCTTCCTTTTCCGGTGGCCTTTCCACCGGATCCGTTACTGTGAGCTCGTCGTCCCCGTCTTCATGTTTTTCCTCATCTGTGTGCTGGAGCGCTTCTTCTTCTTCAACTGTGTGCTGGAGCACTTCTTCTTCTTCTTCTTCTTCTTCAACAACTGTGTGCTGGAGCGCTTCTTCTTTTTTAATGTTCAATTCATGGTCATCTACAATGAAAACATTGAAAAACACAGAGCAATAAGGGACGTGATTTTTCAGGTACTGTATATTTCAAGATTTCTAGACAGAAAATCGGACATTCCTTCCTCGTAGAATTCTGTTTTCCAGCTAGGTGTGCACTTGTTCAAATCTCTGGCTTACACTCAATGTAACTGATCTGGTGACGGAAGGTGTGGTCTCTCATAGTCAAGAGAGATCCCTATTTGCTAAGTAGGAGTTCTGTGTGACTATTTCTTAATTGCAAAGGGGTCACTGAATTGTAAAGCTATGGCAGTGCTGCAAATGTCGGTGCCTGTATCACTTTAAACTAGGGCCAAACGATTGATTGTGATATCCATAACTAGGCTGGAAACTGGATGACAACTGTAAATAAAGATTTTTTTGGCAAATATGTAAACAATGGACCTTACCTTTTAAAAAGTAGCCACTTAAAGTATAATTGTTAACAATGGGCAACACTAACGGTTATATGCCTGCTGTGCCATATCAAGTTCTGCATTAATGTTATCAGTGGAATGTGAGCTGATGCAATACACGGATCTGTGAAAGGCCCATATCAGTGGGTAACACTGGTGCTCTGTTACATCTGCCTGACTTTGCCAACTGCAGAAGAGCCGTCAACCCTCCTTTTACAAAATTCAACATAAAAACAAAACTACCTTGGTCAGTGTTTGATGCTGTGTCTGTTGCCAAAGGTGTGCTATCGCTGGCCACTGAATACTTCTGTCGCAGGCTGAACGCAAGCTCCTGGAAGTCATCCAATATTTCAGCTTCCTCATCCAGCATACTTGTGTCCCCTTGCTGGACGTCACTGTGTTTTAGGTTTCGGCTATCCAGCATCTTCTCGGTCTCATCCAGGATAGTGTTCTCAGAGATTTCCAAAATGCCCTCAAGTGCCTTCTCGATGTCTTCAGTAGTGCCTACGTGTGAGAGACGGGCGGCCTGCAACTCGACGTCCAGGTCAGAGAACATGGCCTCCACTTTGAAGAGATTCTTGAGACCCAAAAGCTTTTGGAAGCGCTCCATGTCCTCCTCCGTGAAGTGGTCTCGCAGCAGAGTCAGTCTCAGTACGCTGTCGCTGTATTCTGGCTCCGAGGTTGAGGGAGTTGGCGGACGTGATTCTAGTGAGGGTTTGTCAATATCTGTGGGTGATGTGTGTGACTGTGTGAAAGAGATGGCATTTTCATCTTCAAGCAGTTGTTCTTTCTCGTCCCCCTCTGTCTCTGTGTGTTTTGATGGCTCTTTGTCCCTCTCCTCCTCACTTAGCGTTGCTCCCTCATCAGATAATTCTGGGGAGCTATGCTTATTTTTATATTTTTCTAAATTTCTAACTGAATGGTCATGGTATTTCTTAAATAGGTTGTCATATGCTGTCTTTTCATCGAGATCTTTGAATTGTGAATCCTTTGATTTCTCCTCCTCAATAGGCAAGTCCTCTTCTGGTTCAGTTTCCGTAATGGGTTCTTGATGGGTCACGGTTTTGTTTTCTTCTAACGTAGTGTCTGTATCATCTCTATAATCCTGCGAAGTGTTATTGTCCTGTATATACGCAGTATCTTGAATGTCTGAATCTTCCTCCACCTCCCCCTCCTCAGCGGATTCATCTAGTGTTTGAATATCTAATATTTGAGGCTGGGGGTCAGCTGATCTGTTAGGACTCACTGCTGCCATAGTCCGTTCTGTTGTTTGATGGGATCTCTGCTCACCAGTGGGAGCGACTGTTTCATCCTGGGCATTTTCATGCCCGGTCATTTCTACATCGCCCTCATCATCATAATCAAACAACAACGGCTCAGATTCGGTATGCGTTTCTTCATTTCCCGCCTCTGCAGAACTGGATGTAGGAGGATCTTTAGGAACTAACGCTTTGGCTTCTGGCTCCTTCGATGATTCCGCAGATAGCAACTGAACCTCTTCTTTATTTGCATCCTCAGTACTTGGAGGGGGTTCTGAGGCGATTTCTTCCTCATCCCCTTCGTCGTTATCTTCCTCCGAACTCGAAACATGTGTTGTCCTCTCTCCACCGCTGACAATTGCAAAAACTGTATCTCCAAGTGATGTCCACATGTTCTTATCCTCTGCAGTCTGCTGCTCGTCATCGTGTGTTGTTGGCGGACTTTCCTCCTTGTTTAGAGGATCGGGCTCTGGAGCGTCTGCAGGTTCCTCAGAGAAAGACAGCAGTGGAGTTTCTTTTTGAGCGTCATTGTCATCATCATGATGATATTCCAATTCTTCGCTTTCTTCCTCTTCATATGGAGTAACTTTCCAAGTGTTTTCATCATCGGTGGCGACGGCATCAAACGTTGTTCCAAGAGTCGTTTTTAACTCGGGGATCTGCATCCCAGCAGAAACCGAGGCAGGTTCACTTTCAAAATCAGGATCATCTTTGGGCAGAAGTTCCGCTTTTGCGATGGTATCTTTGGTTTCAATCTTCTCTGAATCAACATTTTCCAGAATAGAGTCTCCTGTGGTTTGTTGCTGCTGCTCTGCGTCTTCTGTAGCGGTCTCAGTAGCATCAGGTGCAGCTCCTGTATCAGCCTCCACTATTTCAGCGAGTGATGCAGTCGCCATGTCAGACGGAGGCAAAGAGGCACTTTGATCATCTGGGACCCTATCGAGGTCCTCAGAGTTATCATGATGGTCATTTTCATTTTCACTGTCGGTTGTCTCATCTGTTGATGGCTTTGTTTCTTCATCTGTGCCCTCCGCCGTTTCGATTTGGTCAGGTGTGTCTGTATTTTCACTGTCATTCTCCTCCGTTAACACAGCAGAGCCTAACAGTAAATCTATGTCGTAACTGTCAAACTTATCAAGTCCTGTGTCAAAACAGACAAAATCTGTTTCCTGAAAGATGAGAAACAATCAAATTAAATTAATTAATTAAATCCTTTGCTCAAATGAGGGATTTTCAATTCTTGGACAGGATCACAAACTGGTGAGAAAAATATATTACAGCTTTTGCATGCCTACCAAATTACTTACCGCAAAATGCAACTAAGTTACGGGACTTTATGGTGTTATTCTATTTAATGCTCTGTGCTGTTTTTATATTGTATTTTAACTTAACAACCAGCAACTGATTTCCATACCTCTGCTTTTATTTCCAGTTCTTTGTCAGTGTATACATGGTTGAGTGCAAGAAGGTCCTTTGGGAAATAGCCGAAGTGGTTTCCAACCTATTGACAAATAAAAGGAGACGACATCACATTGAAGATTACAACTTAGGCAAAGCTAGATGCTATCCAGTAATGATTAATGATTGACCACAGTATACTTACACTTCCCGCCCATAGGTCTGCTCTTCTGCCTGCCAATTTGTAGTATACATAGATAGTTTCTGATTTTTTGAAGGACAGGAACCGACAATCTGGTCCTGAGAAATCGCTCACCGCTTTTCCCCGACACAGGAGCACTGTGAATGCAAAGGCGCAGAATTACAAATACAACCAAGAGGTAGGCTAAACCTACCGATCAAACTGTTATTTTATATACAATAGCGCATTAAAGGAAATTCAAGAATCCAAAAGGCAACCTGGCAGTAACTTTCCAACTCTTAGTATCAGGAGAAACAACATTCTTACAACTGTAATAACAAAATATTAAACCTTTTATTGGACAATCTCACAATATTGCTGTTTTTGCACAAAAAAAAGGGACCACATTAGAAACTGTTCCTACTAAATAAGGAGCGGGCGAACGAGACAAGTACTCAGCTTCAAGTGCCAGCACTCTTCTGTGGTGTTGGTCTCTAAACAAAACCTCATGGTCTGTTTTGTCTTAGTCTCAGATACTGGTTTAAAATTCATTTCTGGAACTGGGAAACGGTTATGTAAGGAACAAACAAATTATTCTACTTATGTCCCCACTGGTGCCAGCGTCAATGCTTTGTTGCTTTGACTGAGGTTATTTGATCTACTGAATCTAATCTGGATCTAAATAACTTTCCCTGATATTCCTGTCATTACTATCGTCAATACAGTAAATTTCCAGAAACTTCCAACTCGGATCACTTGTCTTAGGCCTCTTTCACACACAGTTCCCAGTAAATTACTGGGATAACCTTTCAGGCACCGCTTTGTCTCAAATAACGAAACGTTAGAGGTTCACCAAAACACACTTGGCTTGAGCTGTTTGCTCTAATCTCGCAGTGCAAACTGCACCGAGTTTAACACCAGTTACCATCCTGCAACAGCTCGTTAGCCACCATCACAGTAATGTAATGTTGTTGGCACACTGGGCTTCAGAGGGCTGGCTGGTTGTTACACTGATAACGTAGTTTGTTATAACAGTTTGTGTTAACTAAGTTAGCCAGGAGGAGAAGTAAGAGTTAACTTTATACAGCAGCAGCAGCTCACACTGGAGTTAAGCTAACCACCTAACAGAGCTAATGTGCGTAACCTTAGTACTTAGCTAGCTAATATTAACTGGTGTTTGTGCAGGTACCCTTACTACATTAGCAGAGACCAGTCTTTGCCGAAGGAACAGATCGGAAGAGCGTCGTGTAGGGAAAGAGTGTAGATCTCGGT
>OMOV01064869.1:11427-21993 GCA_900312565.1 Beryx splendens | reverse complement strand
CAGTGGGTGAAGTACATGCGTCTTAAAAATGTCAGCTTGAATTAGGGAGGCTAGAAGCTGACAAGAACAGCAGGAGCAAATGGATGCAGTGACATCCAGGTCCAAGTCTAGGAACCAGCGTGAGGAGTGGGAAGAAGTGGAGCTCTAGAGCCCAGCTCATCCTGCTGAGAGTTGTGGTGGCGCTTTCGGTAGCGTGAGTCAGGAAAACACAAGGGAGGACGCTGATCATGGCCGGTCAGAGCTGTGTTTGCTCATTTGCTAGATAGGAATCTGCCACACCAGTTAGCGATCATATAATATAGTCTAAATTCGTGATGAGATGATAATTGGCCTTGAATGACAGGAAAACATTCACATTCATACTATTCTGCAAGTCATCCAACATATCGGGTTTGACCCTTTACCCACTATGTAACACTGGTTCCTGTACAGCGCTGTGAGCGGGCGAACACAAACACCTCAGACATTAAACAGCATCCAGTTGTTTCAGTGAACCTAACGCAGCAAGCCGAGCCATTTTGGGCTCAGAAGCCGTCACCTGCACTTTCCTCACACAGGGAGTTGTACATGCAGTATCTCGGTTCTGCTGATTATTTATGATTACACAATTAATTGATAAATCGGTCTTGCCCGAGAGTCCAAAGTAAGGATGTGTATGTCGACTTGGGAAGCAGATCATGATTACTTTGACAGCAAAACAGTATCACATGAAATCATTATTTCCTAAACTTGAAAAAAGAAGCACTATGACCTCCAACAGATTAGCTACTGGTTAGTAAGAGAAGTTGCAGGTAGACCTACCTACGCCACCAAATCATTTATACTGTCAAATAAGTCCTAATTCGTTCAGTTGTCAGAACTGATAAGATGATTTTTAGAGCATTAGAATTGCATTATTATAAAGAATGAAACTTTATAAACTATCAAAGATTTTGTAATTATGATACACTCATTTTCAAGCAAAAAAATATAGGAAAAGGACGCCGCAAGAGAATACAAAATAAAGTTAACACCCAACTCAAACCTGATTGGTTCCTGTTTTGTACCTCACCAATGATGAAGTCATTCTCCTGGGCGTTTACTTTGTGTGCAGTATATTAAGAACCAGTGTAACCGCTGTACGGGTCTGTCACGCCATCCAACTCAAATACAGTAATGCTGCTGCAAGCATCGGAGAAACCTACTCAACTGCATACAGGTGGATCTGAACAATGGACTGGACTGCCCATTATTTCATACTGAAACAGGCTGATAAAGGCTCCTTGACACTACACACAGTAGCTTCATTGAAATACGCCTATGGCAATTCTAAGTGCCATGCCCAGTTTTTATTTTATTTTATTGAGTTTATTTGATAGGGACAATGCAGGCTGACATAGAATTACATCCACTCGTTACAAACAAGTTGATGTTACTGATGTTCCGCATACAGAGGTTATAGCTGCTAGTTTCCAGCTCCTGTCCCTAGTTAGGCTGTACCTGTACAGCAGTAAATAACGAAGCTATTCGCGGTCATATAGCCGACCATCCCAGTCCCAGCACCAGAGGAGGGCCACTCTTGCTGAGCCGGCCCGCCAAATCAAGGCCCGTTGGCTCGCTGGTCGGCTCGCTCAGCGGCAGCACACTTCCTTTAAAGGAAATTTCCAGCAGCTGTGTAAACCATGGGGGTTTATTCAAAGAACTTCCCACTGCAAGCAAGAGGCTGGTGGAGGGGAAGCAGGAAAAGTTTGGCCTGCTAGAGGGAGACCGCCTCATGTTAATTCATTTGACAGTGCTTCGAATATACTGGCCGAAAAATATGCAGTTGAAATGAGAAGTGGTCTGCTCGTTTAAGTGGGGGGAATTCTATATGTTCAATATTGTAGTCTGAAGGCGGTTATTTCCCCTCCGCCACTCTGTTAGGAATGGGACTTTCCCCTTCTAAAGGGGCAAACGACAGTAAAGGTTTAACAAGTCTAGAGCATGACAAAAGTGTTACATACATATCTGTTGGCAAGCCCATCAATTTCCTTCAGAGGCGGCCTGTCAGTGCCAAATCCTTCAGTTCTCCTAAAAGCCCTCTTGTTTATATGGGGGTATTATTACAACAGGGCACATTTAAACCTGTGTCCGCCAGGCCCAAACACAATGAGTTGTGGCTGCAGCGGCCAAGATCAAGGTCAGCTCCTGCCAATGTGTAAATCGCTGCCAAATATTGACTCTGACCAACAAATGGCTATGGCCCACTTTCACTTGTCCACTAACAATAAGGCCTGGGAGACTTGTTCCCCCCCCTAAGCGGTACCCTTTCAACTGCAAACACAAACACTGCGTAGAATTTAGGGTTCCCATCGTGGCCCTGACGTAAAAGTTCCACGACTTTTCTTCCTTTCTGCTTTGTGAGGCTGAAATCCATGTTTTAATGTAATAAATGTGTGAGACGTGTTAGAAAAGACATTGTTATATTCCTGTAGAGCGGCCCGTTTGTGAAACTGCCCGATATTCCCTGACTTCCCCTGAGACGTTATCAAAGTGCCTGACTGTCCCTGTCTGGGATACACCGCTCTAAAGTCCACGATATTCCAGAAATGTCTTTTAAAACATGTTTTTGTTTTCCTATTCTTATCTTTTCCTACACTCTATTGGTTTTTATACACTAAATTGTTTTTTTTAATCTGTTTTCTTTTAAAACCTGATGATTTTCTGACTTGTCTGTTTTATTTTTGCTGCCTTTGTGAAACACTTTGTAAAGTGGATTTTGAAAAGTGCTCTATAAATAAAGATTATTATTATTATTATTATTATAAACACCACACCATCTGACGCTTCATCTCCTCCAGCATGACAAGCACTCGCCTTTGCCAATTACCCCGCTACTCTAATTACATGCTGCTCACAAAATTGCCGTATAACAGCTCTAACAGCCTCTTTCCTGAGAGCGCACAGAGGGGGGAAACTCCAGGGCGTGACCACATGAATGCTGAATTCAGACAGAAGGGAGGGGGAGCGGTTTGAATGCCATGGAGGTGGGCTCTCCCTCCTCCGGTCCAGGAGGCAGGTAGGCACAGGAAGCTATGAGCCAAGGGGACAGGAAGTGGCATCGCGCAGGCATTCGGGGCAATTTCCTGCCCAGGTACTTCTGGGTAAGACCACTGCAGCAGAGAATGGAAGGGCGTTATGTGCGAGCCTCCCCCAACTCTGCTGTTCAGGCTCAGACTTTGGCAGCATGAATGGAATGACAGGAAACCTCCTCCCACCCCACAATCCAAAAGGCACAAGTCACACACGCACGCAGTGGTAGAGTGGAGGGAGGCCCCTGCTTTCATTGCAGAATGGCAAAAATTGGTATTAAATATGGTTTCCCAGAGTCTTGCTTCACGTGCAAGTTATCCTACTCAACTAAAACCATCTCTAATGCGCTTCGGCAGACAGCTGCTAGCGCTTTCAGCCATGACGTCTCTGTGAAATTCAATATTGCTGGACACATGAACATGCACAGTATGGGGTTATGGGCTCTACACATACATGCATGACAGATGCAGATGTGTCCACATCTTTCAAGACCTCTACCAATGGAACATTTTCATACATACGTCAATGATTTAAATAAGAAGCAAACCGAATGAAGGACAGTAAAACCTCTGTGTTTGTTTTCCTCGGATGAATGCCCCATTGTGCCTTCGCAGGAAGGAGAAAAAAGGATGTAAAAGGTGCTAAAAGAGAATTACTCACCCACAACCATCAGCGTAAACTCAAAGCCTCTCTTCACAGACTTTCTGTACACTTGGTTGGGAAGGTTTGCAAAACCCACGTAGCCCTCCAGGTTCTTCTGTTGCTGTGGACCAAAACCAAACTATAGTTGATACTTTTCCCCCAATGGCAACACGGCAAAATAACTGCAAACCAAGCAATGTGTATTTATTGTTGCAATAGGTACCACTGGCCAGCAGTGAAAGTTGTGAAACTAGAAATGAGCTGGATAAAAAAACAAAATGAAATTCATTGTTAAGGGACATGTCCAACTGTGTGCATAAAGCAGACAGGCTGCAGATTGTACAACTAATCCTGTTCTGTATTAATCTAAGAATGGACATGCAGCACAAAGAAACCTGTCATTACAAGATGAGAAAACAAGACGTCTAATATATATAAACTGTGTATATAATATTTTTAATAGGCTTTACACAACTTAAACACAGATAGATTTAAGACCTTCCCAGACTTTAAGGATAGCATGCACAATTTACATCGATGGATAGGGTTTTAGTCCCCAGCTATGCAACAATATTGAAATGACTCAATTCCGACAAACGGATTTTTTTTAAACAGATATAAAAGAAATCGTGGATTCTATATGCTGCACAGCCATATGAGCCAGTTATAGTGCAGCCTGTGTGGCCCAGAGGCACAGCAGAGTGACGGAGGCAAGGCACAATACTCACAGCTGGTTTGGAGAGTGGGCAGGTTATCACGGTGGCCACAAGTGAAACGGAGAGAAGCCGTCAAAGCAGTCAAGGCGGGAACAAAACCATAGGAACAAACAGCAGAGGAAAGAATTAGTAATAAGACAGTTTAAAATTACAATGTCACAGGAACGCTACTTTCCTTCATGGCAGCCTTGCCTCATTTCTGCAGACAAATTAATACTTTGACCAAAATGCGTGACCAGTCGTCTCCATCTAAAAGGGATTCCACCGAGACTCACTGAGACTTCTGCACTAGTGATGCACGGACATATCGGTTGAATATCGGAAATGGGCGATTTTTGCATCGTTGACTACAATCGGCTCATCGGCTGATAAGATGAAATCCACCGGTGGCAGTGGCCGATACTCATTAACATATATTGCATCACTAATCTGTTCCAAAGACGTTCAAGTTTGGATGGAAGGACAGCCTATCAGCTTGAGGTAACAATACTAGCTGCCGTTACATGAGACTTTTTTTTGCATTTTGATTGAAATCCTGCCGAAGGAAGATTGCCACGCAAGTGTTTACATGAGCGCTAAATCTAACGATCACACTGAGATGTGTGTTTACATGCTCCACAGTATGTAATGAGAATAAAAGTTTCTGACATGCGCAAACCACCAAATCAAGCACACTAACACGGGCGTACGTTTTTAAAAGATGGACTTGCGTCGGTTATTTCTTTACTGCTGTTCCTACTAAAGAAGCAACAGTTTTATCAAAACATACGACTCCATACGTGTCAGAGAAAGACATTTGTTTTGCCCCCGCAATGATTCGGTCCATTTGTAATTTTCACGGCTGTAAACCGAACCTGGCCCGGAGAGGCGGCGTCAGGACTTGATATAAGAACGGGCTGCGCCGCCTACATGAAGCCCGAGCGCCCCGGGGTTCATAACAAGTACAACCATTCGCATCCGCCTGGAGAAAAAGGGAAACGTTTTGGACGTTACATTAAACGCGCGAGCATGTGCAGATTCAGAAAGAGGCGAGATAAAGAAAGTGATCGGAATGAGTGTTTCCATGATGAAACTTTATCCATCGACCGAATTATGAAAGGGTTACACCACCCCTCTCAGACGGAATGAAACTTCATTCAGAACGGGCCAGTTTATTCTGATTGAGGCGTTTATTCTGATTGGGCTGCTATTCTGATTAAAAGGCTCCACGTAAACGCAGCTAATGTTATTGGTTTATTTTAATTTAAGAAGGTATTTTTGGTTATGTGAAAGTTGTTACAATAAAAGATGTTCCTTAAATCTATATTGCAAAGTATAAAGAAGGGGAGAAGATAGATTATTTTGGCAGGGCACAAATGGGTCAATATAAAACAAAATATCAGCAGGCTATCGGTATCGGCCAGTTGTGGTGTTTGAAAAATCAGCTATCGGTATTGGCCCAAAATCTCCCTATGGTGCATCCCTAATCTGCACTGAAGGCATCTATAAAAGGCTGAGGTATCCTTTTTCAAATAATGGAGGGCATAAAACACAGATGGCCCATGAGTGTGGAGAACAGGTTTAAGGGCCATGTCTGTTTTACAAGTCTCCAGTTGCCAGTTAACATACTTGAAAGATCCATCAATATAAGTCCTTCCCTAAATATTATAGCAGCCATTATGGTGGAGCCAGCCAGGCAATGCAGATATGCTGAATTATTATTTTCTGCACTGACAGAAATTCGCTCGTTGACTTAGAACGGAATACCGCCCCTAATCACAATGCAACTAATGTTAAATCATAGGACGGCCTGGTTTAAAGAATACTTCAATGGCCGTCATAGAAAGCAGGCTGTTAACACTACAGCTACAGAACTACAATAACTATGGATGAACAAAGTTGGGTCTATCTTTAACCCGTCATTATTCACATGTGTTTATGGGAACTGTCACCAGTTCATCTGAGCGCTTAAGATGATGCATCCTCCACTCATCAGACTAGCCCCACTGTAATTACATATACACACACACACACACACACTTCAGACAGGAGGCTACTGGCCATACTGGCTTGTATCCCTAAGACCTCTCCCCGCGGCTTCCTGTGCTGCAGACAGCTGACAAACAGCAGACCACTCAAACATTCAGCTGAAAACGGCTGCAGAAACCTGTGATGAGCTGTTAACAGCGCTGTGCTGCGTGTCAGTTATTCCTACTGTAAAAGGATATACAAATGACACAGACACTGTGATGGCAAGACACTCAAGTCAAACTTAGGCCTACGTTACAGCAAAAGTTTATTTGCAACACAGTTTTCACAGATCCTGTACAATTCAGCCCGGGCCTGTGTTACATCTCTCTAAATTATTCTCCACTTGAACAATAAGAGTTAGAAAAGCATCACCACCCTCAGTGCGGCTTTCCCCTGATGCTTTGTGGATAAGATCCGAGTGCCTAGAGAATGGGTGTCACATACGCTGAGCTGAGCTGAGCTGAGCTGACACTTCTCAGCCAAATTGTAACTACACACAAACAGACACAAACAAAACGCTTCACAGACTATGTTGTTGCTCAACATGCTAAATTTGGTTGAGTTTGATCGCTGTGCAATATAAGATGGAGTTCCATCTGCCAAGTTTTGGTTTGGCTGGAAGACAAGACGGCAAAAAGATATTTTACAACTTCCTGTCTTACTGTTTGAGAAGCTTTAAACAAAGGAAGTCAGTTGTTTTTAAGGTAACACTCTCTGAAATAGTTAGAATACCACTGTCGAGGCAGGAACAAACTTCCAGGGTTGAAGAGAAAGCCAACATCTGTGTTTTGCCTCCAGCTAAACCTTCGACAGGGTGACAGTGACAAATGAAAAACACAGTTCTGCAGTCGCAGACAGAAAATGCAGGTTGCACTTTGCTGTTCACTAAACGGAAAAGATGTGGTGAGCTCGTCTGCTTCCGGGAAGCTGGGGTTAAAGGGCGGTTTGTCCAACTCGCCCCAAGGCAGGGCCCTGAGCCCCGAGTCTAAGTACAACACCAGAGAGGATGACGACGCTTTATGCCAAATGAAATGTCCCACCCCTCCCACGACCTTGGAAGGACTCACGCATTTCATGCATCATCCCAGTTATTCTTCCAGACTTCTGACTAGGCTCCGTTCACACAGCACTCAAAGTCTCCAATTCTGATTTTTTTCACCTCACGTGAAACTGATTTCTGTTCTCTAATCAGCGTGAAGAGCAAATTCCAAGATCCGAATCTGATCGTGAGGCATGAGACCTTCTTGTGACGTATTTGAACACTATAATTGGAATCTGTCAGCACTGACATGACAATAAGTAAACATCATTCACCCAATACAGTTGTCATCATTTTGGCACCATGACAACGTGGCTGAGCAGCATTAGCATGGACGACAACAAGACGCAACAATGGAAAGAACATGAAAGAGCCTACTGGTATTTAGGGAGACGCCTAATTTCAGTCACAACTTAAAGGCATACACAGAAACTGAAATGTGTTCAAACAGGTGAAGTGTGGATAATAAAACAGATTTGACGTCTCTTGTTATTGTTACTCTTTGCGAGCATGAACTGGGCATGACGACCTGCGGTGTGAACGTAGCCTTAGAGGCCTGGTATAGGCCATTGTCAAGCAATGTGCACAAGACATAGCTACATAGACAAAGGATAATAATCTAACCCCCGTTTATACCTTTTGAAATGACTCGTCTTCCCTCTGCCCCAAGGTTTTACTGTCCTGTCCCTGCTATGCTAACACCTGAACAAACTCGGAGCAGACTCAGCTGTGTCATCTCAGACTTCCCCCTGGTATTTGACTGCCATGCCAACTGACACGCACTCTGTCTGTCTGGCTGAACGGCTGACCTGCCTATCTGTGCTATGTCATTGCACACTATGCAGCAGCATGCACAGTATCACTTGGCTCCAGTTGCAAAATACCACCAATCCCATTACAGACTGAAGTGCTTAATTACCCATTACGTCAATGCAAAGTTAAAGAATGCAGCGTTATCTATATTCTGGGTCTGTGTGTCAGGCTTGTAACGTCCTCTGTGGATTTTGCCTCGTATGAATTAAAGCATGTCTATCCTGAGTGATACAGGCAATTCAAACCTGAAATGACATTTTGTTATGGCACTGCCGCTCCAAGGTGATTAAGTGGACTTAATAAAATGAGGTTAAGTCTTAACCTGCCAGATTTTAACACCAAACAGATCCCTAATCCCAAAATAACAAGATGTCAACTATACTCATAAACATCAATACACTTGTTCAGTTGAACAATAAGAAAAGATAAACAATATAAAATGACACAAAATGTTAATCACAAATGTCAGTGCATTTGTTTGAGCTCAAATTTGAGTAATAAATGTCACACAGTCCATATTGCCGAGGTGAACGTTCACACTGATTTAGGACTGTTGTGCCTGGGGTTACAAGCAGAATGTAGTGGAGGATAAACCCACCTACACTCAGCTCAGACATCCTTTTATCTGCACAACAGAGTTTACCCATGTTTTTAGCCTGATATTAATCCTCATGACAAAAAGGCATAATATAGTAATTACAATCACACACACACACACACACACACACACACACACACACACATATATATATATACACACACACATATATATAGAGTGGTTGTGTCCCTTATGATGATCACCAACTGGAGGTCATTGTTCATCCACCTTTTTACCACATACCATGACATGAATGCTCATGACATCGATAACGTTATCGATCCATGTGTGATTGCAAAAGAGAGAGCGATTGTTTATATGGCTGTCATTTTCTTTAGAAAGGACCTACAAGCTACCCTGATATCAACTTGGATGCGAAAAACTGCAATAACCAAAATCAGTTTGCTGAGAATTAACTAGTACTGGCTAACCTGTCTGACTAGCCAGCAGGCTGACGTGAACTTTGTAAAGTTAGCTACTCCCAGCTCATGTTAATGACCAGACACTACTAGCTGACGGGTAGTCGTGTTTTCTCAGTCTACATGTAACTTCACGTTAGTTTTGGTGCTGGATGTGATTATAACAGGGGAAAGCAAGCTAACCCAGCTCCTCGCCCCTGATGAAAAACACAGGAAATCCCAGGCTAACGTTAAAACCAGTAACGTTAACGTTACATGCTTTTCTTTTGTACGGAGACAACTTCAAGCAAAGCTACACTAACGTTACCAATTCTGGCCGTTTAGTATTACGTTGCTTATCAACACACACCTCGTACAGCACAACATAATGAGTATTTAGGATGCATTCTTCAGTTCGGCCTTCACCAAACAGCACTCACTGCAACAGATTTGTACTTTTAACAGGTTCAAAACACACCGGGGTGGGCGGTAGCGAGCAGCCTGAACCTCTTCTGAAAGTGGGGTTTTACTGAGAGTAAGTATTGCTTTGTGGATCATGTACGCACCGAATTCACCAGAAGGCCCTCACACTTCTTTAAAAGTCATGTCCTATGGGGTGTGTGTGTTCGCCGATAAGCAATGAAACATTAAACTGACAGATTTTTAAGTGGAGTTTGGCGTGACAGTGTTCTGCACGAGCATCGGGGCTAACGTTAGGCTAACGTTAACATTATTTTCGAGCGGGTTCTAACTTTATTTCCAAACGTTTAGCTGACGCAGGAAACTGTTAAACAAAACAAACCATTCAAAAAAGTTGGACAGGTGCCAACTAAGAACGCAGACTACAGCAAAAAATATCAAAATACTCATGAAACTCACCCATTATGCTGCCGTTCCCGTCCGCCTCACTAACCAGTCTTTCACCGTTCGACATTCCCTCTCTCAAACTCGCTAACTCAGTATTGAACTCTGCAAGGTAGTAGTAGTCTAGCAAGCTACGCAAATTATTTCACGTAATGAGAAAATCACACCGTGTGATTGACGCGAGCACGTCAGAGAAAAATGCGTACGGTCTCTTTGGAGAATACCAGCGGCGACACATCGCGAGATTTTGAACCAGCTAAACTCAGGAACTCAACCACCTAAACTTCATGATGATACCAGCTAAACTCAACCAGCGAGTTGTTTGATGAATGAGAGACTTTGCCAGATGAGTGGAGTTCTCTCATGATAAGTGATGAAGAAATCAGTATGACACACACACGCACACACACGCACACGCACGCACCCAGCCACTCT
>OMOV01064867.1:0-11891 GCA_900312565.1 Beryx splendens | reverse complement strand
TGCTTGGTGGAGCCACTGAATCAAAAATCAATGGAGTATTGCGCCTCGGGGTCTGTGTATTGCAGATTGGAGAGTACACTGATTTGTCAGGAGAAAAGCAGTTAACTATTTCCCACATTGAGCCATTTCCCCTACCAGCAGGAAATAGTTAAATCATCTGTAGGTTTGATATGACCACAAACCACATCTCAGGTTTCCTTCTTGGCTGAAAATGTATATTTAACACTTATTTCTCTTGACAGGTGGTGAAAATACATTCTTTGCTAGTGTAGCGAGGCAGATAGATTTACAAAGAATATCTGTTGACTGCTTAGCTGTCCCAAAGAGATTTATAGCTAAATGCAATGCAAGTCCATGGTGTTTAATCACTTTCCCTTTGCACTGGAACAAAATCTGTCTATCTGGCCATGAGATCATTTGAGTTGGCTTTACCACTACAGTATTTAGAGATATGGAAAAACCAAGGTTAGTCAGGGCCTGGCTGGAGGAAATCCTCTCACACTTTGACTTGATGGTCTACATTATCTCGACACTCATGCACTCAATTGAGGAATTCTCAGGCAGCTCCCTCTGACCATGAGAGCCTTGAGTGGCAAATCTGGTTTGCATTAAAACCACAACTGCCAAGAACCATGCCCAAATCCAAGCAGACATATTTTATAGGGAGCTCAGTGGGTGTGGTTTATTTCTCACTTTTCCTTGAATCCTCCACTCCACAAGCCATGCATCACTGCTCATATCTGTGTCATGTGAGGTTCAAATGTTTCCACTCCAGTTAAGTTGCCGTTACACATTCAGAGCTTTAATTTAAACACAAAATGTCTGGAGAAAATGGTACGTGATTGCTAGACTGTATATCAGTTGAATTCTGCGAAATGGAGAAGCAGCTGACCTCACAGTCCCATTATCTCCTCTTGTCTTGTCCCATTTAGATGCCAAGTAGATAGGATTGAAGCAGAGTGACCACAAAGCATAGTAATGAACATGCAAGGGCATCTCAAACTCAGGCCAGCAATTAAAATGATGAGTCTCTTCGAGGAGGAGCAGAAGGAGGTCATGGGCATTATAGACTGGAATGATGATCAATGCCGTCTCAACAAAATGGCAGGATAGAGACCTCACAATGCAGGATGAATGAATTTCAGGGACTGCATGCGTCTGATATCGATAGCCAACAAATTCATAAGTCAGGATGTGAATATTTCTTGCCAATAAGGTCGAACAAAAATGTATTTTTGTCTACTGGAATCTGTGTTTCTCCAGGAAAATAACAAGTGCAAAAACTCCACAAAGGCTGTTGGTTATTATGTAATACTGTGACTGCAGCATTGTATTGAACAGAGCTGCGCTCAATACCCAGCTGCCTATATACATATTCTGAAGACAGGCTGAGGTGTTGGAAAGTTTGGTAGGGCCTCTGGAATATGTTACCTAATAGTACCTAAGTTTTTGTCTTGTCTAGAGAGAGGGAGAGAGAGTCTCTTAGTGGTTTCATGGGTTACTAGAGCAACCTCATGTATTATTGACCCAGCCGAAGAGCTCATCTGTTCTCCCATCTCTACCCCCCTGGGTTTGTACTTGTAGAGTACCACTTACCATCACAGTCACACAGGCAGCTCATGCAGCCTTCCAGTCTGCAGACTGACAGTAGTGGGCCTTCCATTAGACAGACAGAGGAATACAGAGGGAGGCCAAGCTGCTTAGGCCTCACACAGCACTGACAGCCCTGTAATCTTCTGACTAGCCTGGCCTGGCAGCATATGTGACAGCTACCAGCATCCCCCGCTTTTCTCCAAACACACTTATGAACAAGATAGGAGCATGTTTGTAATCCTTTCTTGCAATTTGATGATTTAAGAGAAGTAATTCACGAAAACCAAACCTATAATTAACTCAGAACTATAATTAGACTCACAGTTGTACAAGGCACATATTCAAATTTACCTGGCGTATGCAGAAATTTGGTAAGCGGCATGAATGACTAACATATCTATCGTGACAGTTACTGTCTTAATCTCAAAGAGCAATCAAACACAAAACAGATTCTTTCAAGGCCGGAGTTGAGAAAAAGTCCCCGACGCACATACTGTAGGTGAAAACTATACACGGAAGACAATGTGCCCTCTGTCAGCGGGGCGGCCCAATTCTCTACACACCCACCTGAGGTATTCCTGGGATTCCCACATCCTGGGAAACCTATCAAGCCTTGAAAAAGCAAAGGAACAGAGAGGTGTGCAGGTGTAGCTGATAAGACCTAGAGGGTTCACTGAAGTACAGAAAGTATAGTACTTCATCATAGAGCAGTGCAGGCCGTGGTTTGAACTGTTGACCTCGCCGAACTGAATGACGCTAAAGTGTCCGCTCAATGAAAACAGCTGTATGGCAGATTTTATGAAAGTTAGAGGTCAGCCATGGTTTCCACAGTGTGAGCACACAGCAGCTCCCATGGGGTTTCAGTGTATTTTAGCGGGGGATTCATCACTGGAACAGCAAACACAAAATAAGATGAAGCCCTGTTACATAACGTTGGCAGAAATGGCATGGAGTAAGAAGAGGGCGTAGAGAACATAAAAGAAGGGAAATGGGACGATTACATGCATCAACAGCAGAAGAACGACCTCCGTTTGTTGATGTTTTAGTAGCTCGGTTTGCTTGGGTGAACCCATGAGACAGGAAATGCTTTGCCGTTCTGCCTGCCAGACAGAATCCGGGACATCTGAATTGTCCATCGCCCACTCTCACAAACACAAGAGGCAGAGAGGCTCGTCAAAGTAATTTACCTTTTTCCTAAATGTGACTTTCTGTAGGGTGGGTAGCGCCTTTTAAAAGCCACATGGCCAATGAGCAGGCCACGCATCGACAGCAGAATCTGTGCGCCGCTGACAGCCGTCCGTGTTGTCAATATTGTGATGTACTGTTCCAGAGCACATGTTACAGTCATACTGACCCTCCTGGCTGCACAGTGAGAGTCAGTTGTGTGTGCTAGCCATGGGCTGCTAATGACATCACTCCTACATAATGACACCCGTCTGGTGTACAGCTCCCCGGGGTCAGACACATAGCAGGAACACTGATCATCTAAGTATATCACCATTGGGTGAATGGCAGTTTGAACTATTGATTGCAATTACACAACTGCCCCCAGCTGCTATATACACTTTATACATTAACCAAACATTTCCAACTGCCATTGATTTGTTATGCCCATTAGCCAATGTCATTCTGTGACTATATTAATGATTTCTGATAAAAGAAAGTCTTTGTATACTGTTAAGAGGAGTGTATAAAGAAACCCCTACAAGAATATTCTTTAAAAGGGGTCAGACATTTCTCTACTAACTCAATAACCATTTCTGTTCTAATTCATCACAAAGCAAGGTGGAATGGCAGATCCTGTGTTGTTTCAGAGCGCATTACGGCCACCAGCACAACAAATTCAAAGCTGATGACAACCATTATGGAGCTAATACTACTCTCAGCATGCCTAAAGTGTGGAGAAACAGAGGGACGTCTCAGCTGTGGACTCTGTCCAATTACACGTCCCTCTGCTCGCCACTCCAACAATAAACAAAGGGGCTCTGGTCAGTGTGTGTCTTCACGAAACAGCACAAATTGTTGGGAGTGGAAGAGCGCAGAACCATGCACTTGACTCCAAAACACAGTTTAGAAATCCCTGTGTGGCCATTAGCTATGTCATTATATAATTTGATGTTATTTGATGCAAACAGAGGATCTATTTTTATAATAGTAATTTGTTTCTGGGCATTTGGTTTATCTTTCAAAATGACAGTATAGGCATACAATACATTTGTGCTTCAATGCCGACTGAAACACAATCATCCACGATGGGAGGGGGGTCGGCCACAATCTCCCCTTTATGTCCCTGAAACAGACCCCTCTATTCCTCCTGGGGTATTTACATGTTTCATGGAGGAATTAATTACAAGGCGTGTGGACAGCGGCCTTGTGTACAATCACATTCTTGTCCCACTGAGAAGCTCTGACACCACTTGGACTCAACAGCACAACTACACTTCCACTTCTACAGCTCAGATAGCTGAAGCTGACCATATGTTTGTCAGCAAATGAGCCACAGAAGAAAGTCCTCTTACCACAGAAGAGAGTCCTATGCAGCATTACTGTGGGGTTTGTTCAATCCTAAACATGTTGATTTCCCAACACATACTTCTATCCCTTTCTGCTCTCCTCCCTCAGGCTCCTCTGGCAGAACACCAGGGAGAGAATGAATAAATAATATGAAGGTGTGGTTGGATGTCTGGGATCCTGACTCAGGATTCCATTTCCCTGACAGAGAGCCTGGACGGTGTCCGTTTCAGTTACCTAGCAACTTCTTCAGGAAAGTTGGAACAATCACTCCGAACACCAAACACCCAACACACTCGGACACACAAAAGGGTCAACTCCTTTTTCCCTCCGAGCCCTTGGGAAACTGATACCGAGGGGTGCTGCGGGTTCCCGTTGGCCAAATGCTCCAAGCTGGACGGTCAAATTCATCATTACCCGACTGTCATTCGATACTGCCAGGTGTACCAAGCATGAAACTGAAGCCAAGTGCTTTCCCTTACGCGGAGCTGGCATCTCAGCGCTTCTCTATGAAAAGTGAAACCCTCATTGATGCTGATTACATCACAAACACCTTGATCAGGCACAGATTCATAACAGCTTCTCAGGGAAAAGACAAAGCACTAGTGTAACAGTTGGACCGGGCAGGTGTAGTTTTACAGGTGCTTTATGGCATTTTGTCAATGCTCACAATGTGCATTCAACATAGTTTTGGAGATGCATATAAATGTAGGATAATAATGTGTAGTAATAATAAAAATAATAATAATGTAATGTATAAATTACAAGCAATACAGATAGTTGTCATAAACATGTGTAATAGATTTTCATATATACAAGGATCCACCCAAAATTTCACTCTCTCTCTCTCTCTCTCTCTCTCTCACTCTCTCTCACACACACGCACGCACGCACACACGCACACACACACACACACACCGCCTAACATTACCTACAGAGAGGTGTATTTTTCAGCCTCAAACTCCACATGTACTTCTTGGAGCTGCTCACACCAGCTGATCTGGAGTCAGCAACCTCGTGGCTGACAAAGCGCGCCGTACAGCCACTCTGACCCACACACAGACAGCACAGTGACCACTGCGTGGAGGGGGATTTTAGATGTGTACTTACAACTAGCACGGACGTCCTGACAACCTCAGAGACACTTTGCCTGAGCTCGGCCGCGGTGCCAGGTTTACCCAGACCCCGGGTAAATTTCCTGGTCTCTGGATGCGCTGGAGTCGCCATCGCTGCGCGCCACTGTTCATCAATGACCGTCGAATTGACAAATTATAACAGAAAAGTACAAAGTAAGTTCATCAACCGGATTATCCGCTCCTCCGATCCCCACTAGCGCGCACCGTGAGTCTGAAGCTGGATCATGCTGTGCTGATTCCCTCTGACTTCTCGATCTCATATCTTATCGCTTTTAAAAGTGAACGTGTGTTGCATTATTCCGGAGCTCTGCCTTTTCCCTTTGGACGTAGTGTTGTCATAATAAAGTATCCTCTTGTGTAGTGTTTCATTGGCCGTCCTGCGCCAGACAGGAGGTGTATAATCTGGCTGTCTCCACGGCGCACTCCGCCCCTTACCGGCTTAAAGGCCTGCCCACCCGGCACTCTGTTGGCTCACGGGCCTGGACTTTGGACAGGAAGCATTTACTGTATGAATGAATCAATCAATATTTTCATAATGACACACAAATCAGAACACATAGCTATTATATTTTCAGGGTGCATCGTCAGTTCACACCAGTATACATTTTCACAGAATATCAGAGAAATTGTGAGTTAATATCAAGTAATTAAACTTGTTCACTGAATGTTATCTAATGCATATATCATGCAAATAAGTGACAAGATCATTCTAGACTCATTAAGGCTTATTTGCAATATATTCATAACCTCAAAAGTTGTAATCTATTGACACCTACATTCACTGGGCTTTGATGCCATCTGTAGGTCACAACCCTCTTACCTCAGGTACCACAGCACAACACAACACCACGTTTTAATGAGGACATGATGTTCATTTCCAATGAGTGCTTTGGTGTTTGGGGAAAAAAAACAACCTGTAACCCAACTGTAATCCACTGCAATAAACTATACATATTAACGTCAAACCACAGAGCTCTCAGCTCTCTTCACATAAGGCCAGCAGGCTGATTCATGTGGGATATGATGACTGGAACACAACATTTTAATGATTATTTAGTGTGTTTCATAAATATTCCTTTAAAAGCATTACTTTCCTTAAGTCAAAAAACTATTATGTCTTGCATTTATTCCATCTAGTGGAGGGTGAATGTGACTTTCAAAAACTATGGAGGTATCCATAGAAAGCTCAAAATGCAGCCAGTTTACTTAAGAAGACACAAGTAATGGTGGTAACTAACTATGCTGCACTATGCTTGCAGTTCATCTCTAATCAGGTTAGATCAACAGCTTGTCATCTTTGTTGTGTGTTGGACTGGTGACCTGTCCAGAGTGCTTCCCTGCCTTCAGCCCAATGCATGCTGGGATAGGCTCAAGCCCCCTGTGACCCCGACGAGGATAAAGCGGGTTAAGGAAATGAATGAATAGCTGAATGGATGAATGAATGAATTAAATGGAGATTTTTAGCAAGAGGACACAAACTGTGTAAAGATGGGACTTGATCCCATTACTTGCATTAAGACTTATGTGCAGCAACACATTGCACTGTGGTTGTAGTGGGGTTGAACTAAACTCCTTGAGCTATGACGCCACCTGTAGGTCATAACTGTGAATGTACAGAAACCAGGAAGTACAGCCATATGTCTGCTGAGGTGATGCTGCTGAAAACATCAACATGCCGTTGTGCTTCTTGAGCTGCAACAAAACACAAGCAACACAAATCTAAGTTAAAGTGAGTTTTTTTATTGCTTTCATTTCCAAAGAGCTCTCTGTTGACTGGAAAAACACGGCAATTCCAAGTTTTCCATCTCAAATGCTACACTGCAAAACCCTGTCATATGCATATTTCCATTCATTTAGACCCATAAAAGATCTATCTATATAAGGGAGGCAGCCTAGTCCAGTGAGGGCAACGGTGCTTGGAACTGAAAGTTTATATTTTGTTTCACACATAATCTTTAAAGCTTTCCATTACAGTTTCCTTCATAATACACAGATTATGAACATGTCTCACATTTTCTCATTCGGCTGAAGGCGAACTTCAGACTTAATTAAAAAGAACAAACAAACAAACTCAGAAGTATCCATACAACAAAGATCAGCAAATAGGAATATTCAGTTTACTGGAAATGGCATTAGTTGTGATGATAGCTACCCTGGCCACATTGTGATCAATTCTAGAGTTATGTCAATATTACAACAAAATAGCTTGATATTTTCATCACTGTTTTTGACAAGAACACATTGTGCTGAGCCAAGTGTGAACAAAGCACCGACCTTTAAAGGGTGGCCTGTTTTACATGATTTTTTAAAATCTCATGGTAGGAGACCCTCCTCATGACCAATGTAATAAAATAGCATTAGAAAGTCCAGGACATTGATAAAAATCAGTTTGGCACTGGAGTTATAGGATATTTCAAAGCAGCTGTTTCCCATAAAATGAACAAGTAGACAAAAACCTTATGACAATGCAATGACAGTTTAACCATCTAAGAAAGAACGCTGAATATCTATATCAACATGTTTCTGCTGTAAAAACAACCAATGACAAAATGTAAAACCAGAAAGATAGGAAGTGGTTCAGACCATTAGAAAACAGTATAAAATGACATCCTAAAAAAGAGGTTTCAGAGTTGAGTAAAAATGCCAAAAAATGCAGTCTCTGATGCAGTCTAAACCAGCGGACATGTCACCATTAAAGCATTAAAAAGCACCAAATGTGCATGGACACTGCTCAATGTACAAATGTCCCAGATATGTGTAGAAAAGAAAACCAAGAGTCCTGGGGACAGACGTGAGTGGCCGCAGGGGGGCAGACGCCACCCATGGGAGCTGGGGCTCTGCAGACAAAGCCAGATCCCTGGGACAGTGTGGTTGGGCGACCGGGGTGCGGAGACGAGGTGAACCAACTCAGTGAGGGTGGGACTCTTTCCGGTTCAGGATACGGGTGCGACTGGAAGAGATCGTGGCGCTGCGGATGACCTCCATCCACCTATCGGCAGAAAAAGGGGCTTTCGTCAGTCCTTCAACATCCTCCACACAACAAAACACTGCAATATGTGCATCTGCATGAACGGGCCCCGTACCTTTCAAAGGTGTATTCACTCTCGGATCGGAAATAGTAGACGTGGGACTTGAAATGCAGTTTGAAGACGTAGTCCTTGTGGATGTTTTCAGACTCGGAGGGGATGGTGACGGAATAGCCCAGCAGAGGAAGGCTGGCCAGGGGATAATCATCCTGAGGAGAACACAGTCAAACTTAAACATTCGATTCACTTTGTTACAAACTGTCTTTGAAGTTTCGAAGGCAGCTACTGAACATTTTCTGGGGCAGGAACTGTAATGAATTCCACAGCGCCGGAAAGCGAGCTGACAAAACTGCATGAGAAAACGCGCAGACCTCTAAGGTGGCACACAGATCTGACATTCTACATGGAGACGTGATGCTTTTAAGTGCAGAAGAGGGTAAACACTGTCATTGGTGCAGAGTGAGGAGGAGAGCGAATGTGGGGGAGGATCTGGTATATTTACTGGGGAAGCTGAGATGATCCTCACCTGGTGGGTCTTGTAGAAAAACAGGCTGAAATTGGTGAAGACCACCCAGAGCTTCTGCCAGCCGTTGCTGTTCTTGAACTTCCGCAGCAAGTTTCCTGACAGCTGATTCTACGCAGACAGAAAGAAATTGTTCTAAGTCTTCTACTACAGAAATTCCCAAACATTATAAGACTGCTAGGATACTTGGATTTTTTGACAGAAAGCATGCAAGAAGAACTAAAGAAATCAAACATCAGAAATTTTTTTCTACTGTGCACAGTAAATCTAATGTTTCTAAGCCTGGTACCTGCTATAATAACCGTCTATCTGAGGCTAATACAGCTCTAAAACAGAAAGCATACTCTGGGGAAGTGAACTGAGGAAAATATGTAACATTTGACAACTGTATTCTACTGGTATGTTATGTTCAATTGCCATACTGCTTCTACCATAAACAGATTCTATTTGTAACCTTCAGCTGTGAATCAAAGTTTAATATAAAACCAATCACTGTTGTATCATTGGTCTACATGGAGTGTAGCATGAAGGCAGTGGAGCAAATCAAATTCCATAAATTTTGACTGTAAAGCACTTTAAAAGCACAACTCTGGTGCTATCAAAATAAAGTATATTTCTTATAACTATGAGTCATAGTTTTAGGCAGAACGCATAAACAGGGCCTCTCCTGTCTGCCTGGCTCCTTTACCTCTAGACTCCTGCAGGATTCACTAAAGGAGAGGCTCTGAACACGGTACCAGCAGATAACAGCCAGAGGCACTGGTCCCTGGCCACTGGGGGGCCCCACCAGGGGGGCCACTTTCTCACTGACTGGACTAGGGTCCTCTACCACGGAGAACGCACAGACGCATGGGGAAAAGAGAGAGACAGAGGGGAAAAAAAGAGACAAGGAGGGAAGAAGGGAGGAAGGGAGGGAAGGACAGAAACACAGAGAGGCTGAGTAGGTGAAACACACGCATGCAGTGGCAGGGAGAAACACGAGGGCCGGCGGTGTGTCCAGGCATGGCTGTGAAGAGGACGTCGTCACCGCTACAGAGGAAGAGCAGAACTAGATCAGGGTGCAGCTGGGTTGTACAGAGGCTACATCCCAAACAGGATCCGTTCTGTTAGTATGAGATGAGGAAGTCTAGCACATCTACATACTGCTCTCTCTCTCTTTCTTTCTCTCTATTTATAGACGGTCAGAGATTTGAAGTGCCAGGGGAGGAAAAGGAGGACAGAACCACACAGGAAAGCCACAGTTGAGTTTAGATAAGGATGTCACGCTGGCTACTATTAGCCAAAGGAGGGAAAGGTGGGAACAGCACCCTCCACAAAGCAGCTGATCATGCCTGTGATGACTGTTGAGGTTAAGAATTGAGAGAATAAGCAGCTTTAACATACACTTTAAGATAAATATTCAATTGATCTAAAAGCCATTCTCTCATATAGTATCTATACAAAAGCCTTGAATAAAAATGTACTTAGGAGATGAAGTCATATCTATAAGCATAGCTGAGGCGGCGAGGGAGGATACTGTTCCCACGGAGAGATTATCACACAGTGAATTAAGATAGGATATACGCCACACACTCAGATACAGATAGAGAAAGAACGAGGCAGGAGGGGAGGGGCAGGTCTGAGGTTGAGGCCGAGGTTTGGCTGGTACCTCCACAGCTATGCTAAAGTCCACCATGGACACACTGGTGTTCCTGTGCCAGCACACGTGCACCGTGGTGTTACCACGGTGAGGGGTGGGCCTCTCCAGGGAGCTGTGCGATGTGGTCATGTCGTCCTCAGACTCCGCCTCCACCGAGGAGTCCTCTGGGCATTCTGGGAAAGTCAGGAGGCTGTTACTACAAGACAACGACTAGCATGGTGTGGGGGAGAAGGGTGCTAAAACACAGAGATCAATCACAAGTCAACCATAGTCCCGCCTATCTGGAATTTGAGGTGTTGGGATTAACTAATAATACTTACAATCATGCTGTGGAACGGATAAGTCTGTTTCACATTTGTCCAAGGTGTTTACTTACAGCACTTAGGCAGGACATTCACTTGTCATCACAGGTATGTTCCCCAAATGTAAGTGGTTTTTGACAATGTCCATTAATGTCCATTTTTTCCTATGCATTTTGTTGGCCAGCAATACCAACAACAGTATACATTTCCCATACAAAATAACAACTGAATCATTGTCTAAGTGGCCACTTATCTGGAAAACTGGCAACCTAATTATTGTTATGCATGTGCCAACTTACTATTGTCAGTCAGATTGCTGGCCAGCAGGTCAGTTGAAGGCCCGTTGCTAGTTTCTGCCATGTCTATTGCCATTTTAATGTCCTCCATCCACTTCTCCATCTCCGTCAGAGAACTACAGGAAGACACACAGAAGAGGATGCAGCCGCTCAGCTTGTCATGAGCAAAACAAGCATGAGTCACGGCAGGGTGGCCGAGTGCTTACAAATACTCTCCTGTAACCAGAACGTCACAAGTTTGATCCCTGCGACAGCCAATGTGTGTCCATGTGTCCTGACAAAGTGTCCTTGAGCAAATCACTGAGCCCCTATGTGCTCGCTCAGTAAAAGTCAAATGTAAGTGCAAGCTTAAAGGCATGAAAAGTAATCCTCTAATGCTTTTCCTTTTTCATTTTCCTGGCCAAATGAAAATTTGATGTGGTTATGTTAAAAGTGAGCAGTGTAAATAATAAATATGCCTTTGTACTTGTACCAAGACGTTTGTGTTGAGTCTGTTACTGAAGAGAATGTATGTGTAACGATTCAGAAACTGCTCCACAGTACAATCTTCACAACACAGAAAAAGAAAGACACCCAGAGCTGCTGGGGGTTGCATGTCAGGTCCAGATACTGCACACAGGCTGTGTGTCGCCAACCACTGGTCTTACCTTGCTGCCACCACCACCGACTGCCGCTGTCCAACCAGGGTGAAGGCGTGAGGCACACCCCACTCATCTTCACTCTCTCTGATCTGGATGAGCACAGAGACACAGAAAACACATCAGAGAGCAGCAGTATCTAGGACAGCAAGGACTGAAATAGACAGAAAGGCAGGGAGGGGTGTTAAAAAGTGAAGTGAGAGAGATGGAGATATACAGTTGTACCC
>OMOV01064854.1:3552-19108 GCA_900312565.1 Beryx splendens | reverse complement strand
CGTGTGCTCTTCCGATCTGCGCACATGTACACACACACACAATCACACACACACACACATGTAGGAGAACAAGGATCAGGATTTGCGGCGTATGGAGGAGGGCCTTGGGCTTTCTGTACTAACCCAGACTCCCAGAAGTTTGTTAGGTGGCATACAGTATCAGATTCTATGGGAACAGGCTGGTCCTAACAGGGTGGAAAGTTCCTTATTAAATGGATGGATATATTGGTGAGAACAATAATAATTAGGAAAGTCTGAATTCACTTACATAATTTTAGAGCAGTGGATCTCAGATGATAAACCCTGCTCCTCCCTCACCAGTCTTTGAAAAGAAATACCTAAGAGAAAAAGTTGACAGACAATCTGATCTTTCTTTCATGGAAAGCAAAGTTGACTTTAACACTGTGTAGGTAAACAGCACCCCCTCATGGTCACAGTGAGATATGGACAATACTGTACATGGACAAGCAACAACAGGATTCCTTGCTTCCCAACCTTGAAAGAAAGCAGTGAGGCAGCATTAGGCTTTTATCAAACTACTTCTTGCCTTCCTCTCCCTTGTATACGTTTTAACGAAACATTATTACATGAGCTTCAGTGCTACCTGGCGCTCTCAGCTCCTGTCTGATGACATGCAGCAGGCGTTTGCTGGCAGAGCAGCAAGGCTCCGGCCAGGACAGGAAACTGTGGAACAGCAGGTGAGCCTCTTGCAGCACGCCACAGTCTGGAGCCAGGTGAGGAACCTGCAAGCAGCACACAAGGAGAGTTTGCAAAGAGTTCCGTTCCCAAAATGAAAATGTCCAACAATTATGTCGGATGGTGATAAACTATCCCCACTCACTTTCAGGAGAGCTGAAGAGAACAGGAGAGCGAGGGGGACCACCAGTTCATACTGACACCGCACCAGCACCTGAACAAGACAGAGACAAATCTATTCATCATGACGGTCTACTGAAACATATTTTTATGCTTTGCGTTTTACTGAACAGTATATTATATGAAAATGATTTTGGCCTTTGCGGTCTTCACCTCCTTTGTTTTCCTCAGAAGCTGCTGCAGGAGGATGAGGAAGTTGTGGGGATCTCTCTTCACTAGTTCCTCCAAACACCAGCGGTTTATGCACAGCCCAGCTAGTTAGACAAAACACACAGCGTGAGGATGAAACACCAACCGACTCTTATTTCTCCTTTTAGGTTTCACTGCGAAGGCAGCGGGGAAACACGCTATTAGGAGATATGTTGATATGTAATAAACACAAAAGAAATGGAAGCAAAGTGATTATGGCACTTCCTTCAAGTCAAAAGTTGCTACGGCACTGAATGAAGCTTCCTTGGCCATGGTATTTCAAAACGGAACTTTTTGGGCATAGCATTAGACCCCCCCCCCTCCTCCATGCGCTCTGCTCTCTGTCATCAGCCCGTCATCCTATGTGTCACCGCACTTTCAATTCCCATTTGACTCTGTCACAAGATGCAGTTCATTACAAAACGTTCCCAAATGCTTCCATAACTCTGATTGCATGTTTCGATCAAAAAAATGGATACAAAACCGCTATTTGGCTAATACTTGGGTGAAGTTCAATAGCAGCAGCCATGTTCGCTTACAGCTGTGTGGTATATTAATAAACTGGTTTCTAACACTTGCAACACATGCTCTCTGACACTGTTACACCCTCTATATCACACGATTTAGACACAACTAGAAGTTTCAACAATTCAACGCATCCAATATCTACTCTTATGGTTTCCAGGGCTCCTAGCATTTTCATTTAAAATTCCATACTCCACATATTGTTCCAGATTTGAATTTCTTGTGTGAACTGGAAGAATTTGGTTGGTGCTCAATGTAATGCTTATAGTGGCTGGGCAAGATGACTGTCAGCTAGGCCCCATCAGTGTATAGCTGAAGACTTACTATTATTATTATTATTTTTCACAATAACAAGCATAGTAAATGGCAGAGAGCATCAATAACAGAACATCTGTAGTCTATGTGTGTCAATATTTTTCCATACTTCCCAAACTTTACCAGACCTGGAAATTATGATTAAGTGATGATTCAGTCTTTTCCAGACTTTCCAGACCTGAACACACCTGAATTTCACATTTAAAGAGATGCTTTTGGATAGTGTTAGAAGCAGTCACATAAATGTTTCGGGCCAGGCATGGCTGGCAGGACAGTGACCTACCGCTCCAGAGCTGTTTGTCAGGAGAGTGGAGTCCCAGGCCGGAGAGGCAGCGCTCAAGGGCATGCTGAATACGATCCTCTGTGCACGAGCTCTGCTCCATCTTAGATCATCTTCTGCAGAGGCATCACAACATCCACAGAAAATATAGTAGATAAACAAACAGGAAGTCCCAAAACGAAGAGCAGAATTACACACTGCGCTGTGTTCCAGTATAACAATATCTCCTAGAGTAGACTAGGTCTAGAGTTCCTGTCAATGCTTCTGTCAACACTTCATAATCACCATTGTTCCTGTTCACCAACACAGAAACAATAAAACACAGCCCGGAATAAAAGCCTTGTTCACACACACAGATGCAAACACAAATGTCCACAGCGAGGGTGCCAGGGGAGAGAATATAGTCACCCACTTCCTACCAAAACCAGTGAGTCATTGGTTCTGTGAGGCGACCGGAGATGAGTTGGTAGAAACAGGCAGCTGCAGCTTCTACTTTTTCATTCTTAAAATCAGCCGCTGACAGCGAGGATTTGATATGACTCAGAGCTGGGATGGAAACAAATAGTGGAAAAGGACAACTTGATCCATATGTTAACTGTATTAACGACCAGGGAACAGCATTTAAGGTTTTAAAATTACAATTACTGCAGGAGAGTCAGTCGAACACCATTCAATCAAGTAGAAACACAGCCTCAGTTGATATTTTTGCAATGCCTTGAGCAAATTGTACAATGATTAGGCAGAAAAACACAAATATATTGAGGAGTGATTCAATTTGCAGTTGCATGCTAGATGGTCAGTCTCTACCACAGATCACATGCACACTTGTGGGACAGACTGGAATAACATATTGCGTGTTGCGTGCCATTAAATTCTGTCACTCACCAACCACACAGAACAACATGGCCAATTTTGGAAACTGTGCAATAACAGTTCATAGACGGTTGAAGACTGGTTTAACTATGCATTTCCAAGGAAGCATTTTGTATCCCTGTACTGCTCCACTCCTGTTAGCAATAAATTTGAAGAAATGAAAGTTTCTGAAGGAGCATACAAACCTCTAAGACTGTGTCGAATCAAATCCCTCCGGATGAGGACAATGCAGTCGCAGTCACAAATATTCCCCCTGGGATTCTACAATATATTTGTCCTGCAGGATCTGTGGATGTGCATAGAAAGGAAGTTGTAATTGTGCTCAGCTGTGGCCCAGAGGCAGATGTGTCACTGTGTCCAGTGGTGAATAATGTGTGTAGTGACACGAATGGGAAACTGGGGTCACCTGTGCCCGTCAAAACAGGAAAAGGCCTTCCGGGAAGCACCGATACAAGTTAGAATGTTGGTTTACCATACATTGATATATTGGGAAATCCCTGCCTAAGGTCAAAATAGCCCCACTGGGAGCCCATACATCACTTATTAGGATTTAGGGGTGGTATCAAAAGGCCTTGGACAGTTAGAAGAGCAATATCTTGATTGATTACCATTGCAGCTAATCTCAATGACAAACAAACTGGATTCAGCCTTTTACTAACTTCTTCATGTACAGTGAGAAGGGAGAGAAGCAGCATGTAAACTAGTTGAAAAAGACATTCTTAACAACTGCAGCCAGCAGCACCAAACATTGACAAAAACATTGTGCAAAAGATTGCACTAGAATATACTGTACAAAATTGCAGGGATTTACAAAACCTGATAATATAAATGAAAATTATTTTCATATGAAATATCCATTTTTACCTTTAGCTGAGGTTCTTATCCATGGTGACTTAACTCACACTGAGTGCAACAGTAGAATATGTTTAAATTCCTAGTTTGCCAACATTACAAGCGACCAACCATTTCCATACTGATACTCACTTCCAGTAACATGCAAAGCATATGACATGCTCAAGACTGAGAGTCTGTTGAGACTGTTTGTTCTGATTGCAGCAGGGCAACACAGACATCTATAAGAAATATAAATGGCACAAGGTCTCCGTTGACCTTGACAAGGAGCTCTGCACAACAGTAGCACCCGACATTTCCAACTTCAGCAAGCAGGAGAGTCAATTGTCTACTGAGGAAACAGGTGCTATTCTATTGTGCTTATACTGTACTTATGGAGTCGCACCATGTTGTCAGACCCTTGCCAACCAACCTGTGCATTTCTCCAACAGTACAAAAAATACTAATCTATGCCAGGCTTTCCTGAAGCATTAAGATGGTTTTAATATAAGTTGTATTTAATGATGCATGATACAGTTGAAAGAAGCAGGAAAGGGGTGGGGGGGGTGACAGGTGACGCAGCTCAGTCAGACTCAGAGCCATGATGCTGTGAGTAAATGACATGTGCCAGTGTCCACTAAGCCAAAAAGTGTTCATACTTATCCCTTTGTCTTTCAATGAAGCAAGGATAATTATTCTACCGAGATTCATTTGAGCACCCTAACAATCTCCTGCAAGGACATTTTCCAGGTTAAATACTGAAAACACCTCGTATCTTATGCTATGGAGTCATTTGATCAGTTAAAAAAAAAGGGAACAGGAAATCTGCAGAGCTTCACAAACACTTTGCAGTGTGATTTGGTGGAAGTGGTGCACCGCCACAAAAAGGTGGCAGCATTCGAAGAAAGCTTCAGCACAAACAACAGCTTGCACCTAAAGAGAGAATACATGAAACGGATCCACTGGCAGCTGCATGGCCAACCTGAAACCAAGCTGGAGACAGACATACACGCAAGCGAGAGGAGCAGGAGGAGGAGGAGGAGAGAGAAAGAGAGAGAGAGAGAGAGAGAGAGAGAGAGAGAGAGAGAGAGAGAGCTCTGTTGATATAATTCTTACCTGTAACTGCAGTATCAGTGTCCTAGAGCATCCCAGATCTACTGCAGCTGAAACACAAATACAGAGACCACATCCTTCACTCTTTCTGCTTTTCAAAAATAGACCCTCCGAGTGCCAAGTCAAGACAGCCTGTGCTGCAAAACAGGAACTGAACGAGTCTTACGCTGAGGTGGTTGACATAAGACATTGTATTGAGTTTGTAGGAGGAGCATTTTATAGGACAGACCTCATTTGACGGGGACACAAGAGCTTGTTGACAACAGAAGGCCCAATTCAGGGGTTTGATGGCACAGTTTGAGAAATATATGATTTACTATGGGACAGCTTCTTCTCCTACTACTTCTGTTCTGCTTGGTTCATTCATCTTATTATTTTTTTCTCAATGTCATTTGAGAAGGGAAAAACATTCACTTTAAATGTGATGTACTTAGATACAGTAGGCCACCAGAAGCAAATACATAAGTTAATTAATTTTTTATTTAGAAGGGAGGCCTGTCATGTAATGTAGCCCACAACACAAGGACACTTGCTCTTTTCATAAAGTACACTGATGAACTGAATCCAGGTAAAAGCCATTTTCCCTTATTGATTTCCCTTATAAATATATACCAATCACAAAGGAGGAGATGTAGACAGAGAGAAGCAGATGAGTCAGAGAAGGATTTTTAAGCTTTGGGACAATTGAGATGTGGATTGTGCCAAAGGGGCTGCAGCTCAATATCAGGAAGATGTCCCTAAAATGTTTTGTACATTCAGTGTACAAGTGATGGTATTGTACACTGTATGTTGTATGTATGGATTCTACTTCTAGTATCCACACGATGCTGCTCTGCAGTAGCCTGTGTTTAGATGCTGCAAAAGCTTTTTTTTTTGCAATTTATTCAACATGAGGTTAGGAGAAGAATGCATTTACTTTCAAGGTAGACTGAAGGTAGACTGATCTGAGTTATATGTGTGTCATATGGCCGATAGCCTACCTTGCATATTTCCTCTGATACCGCTGACACCTGCTGATTCCCTTTAATGAGGGAAGCCGCATCAGTTTATCACATGAACATCATATGATCAGATGTTTTATGGCAAGACAAATAACGCTGCTGTTGGTGCCAATGAGGAATCATCCCTAAACAGCTGAACCATCATGGTTTCTTTTTTATTTACATGGTGCCAATATATCTGCCCTGTGATTTAAGTTACTGCTGTTTTTCTATAAGGTAAAAAATCGATATTTTTTGCATCATCAAATCATAAGCTTTGATTGCACCTCATTTCTCCTCGGCAGGGCCTCCAGCCTGGAGCAGCGCCTATCTTTTGACATTGTAGTGTAAACGACCTACCGGCAGATGGCGCTGCTCTCTCTCTCTCCGCAGAGAGACTCCATAGTCTAACCTCCAGCTCCTCTGAATAACTGGAGCCCCCTTTTTCTATTATAATAGCGAGGGAATGGGACAGACAGAGATAGAGGTGGGCAGAGGTGTGACTGAGTGGACAGGCAGAGGCAGGGAGACTCGGAGCCAGCTGGTCATCTGCCATAACTTATTTATGTTTAGGAATTTCAAAGGGGGAAAAGCTGAGCTAGCAGCAGTTTTTCGTGCGTAAACGGGATAGGTTGTCCTCCAAATTCTTAGGAGTTCTACCACACTTTCAGACTGAACAGTTTATTTCGAGGTAGTGCCCTCTGTGGAGTTTTCTTTGCCTCGTAAGAATATTTCATTCACATTCATTATGTTACATGCTTGACTGTGGGTCTGTCTTTTTCATGTATCTCTGTGAACAAAATAATTTGACGAGCGTTAATGTTATAAATTTGACTTGATTGTGTCTTTAGTATTGTCATTCCTTATTAATTTATGTTACCAATTCTGATCATTTTAATAATTTTTGTCTTGGTTAAAATTCAGCGCAAGAGACACTGCGGAGCACGGATTACAATGATAAGGATTTTGGAGGTTTGGGTCACCTTGGTGACAGTTTCTTTCCTGACCAAGGGGGTTCTCGGAGGATACGGGCTGAGCATGTTTGCTGCACAGTCCTCCCCTCCGGACCCGTGTTACGATGAGAACGGGAACCCTCGGAGATGCATCCCCGACTTTGTAAACTCTGCTTTCGGGAAGGACGTGCGCGTGTCCAGCACCTGTGGAAACCCCGCCGCCAGGTACTGCGTGGTGACCGAGAAGGGAGAGGAGAGGGCGAGGGATTGTCACACGTGCGACGCCGGGGACCCCAAGAAGTCCCATCCACCTGCGTATTTAACAGATCTCAACAACCCCCACAACCTCACCTGCTGGCAGTCTGAAAACTACGTGCAATATCCACAGAACGTCACGCTCACCTTGTCGCTGGGTAAAAAGTTCGAGGTCACCTATGTGAGCCTGCAGTTTTGCTCACCTCGACCTGAATCTATGGCGATCTTCAAGTCCATGGACTACGGCAAATCGTGGGTGCCCTTTCAGTTCTATTCTACTCAGTGTAAGAAAATGTACAACCGGCAGAATAAGGCGACGATCACCAAGCAGAACGAGCAAGAGGCGATTTGCACGGACTCGCACACAGACATGCACCCTCTGACAGGTGGGCTCATCGCCTTCAGCACGCTGGACGGCAGACCGTCGGCGCACGACTTCGACAACTCCCCGGTGCTGCAGGACTGGGTGACGGCCACCGACATCAAAGTGGCCTTCAGCCGGCTTCACACTTTCGGGGACGAGAACGAGGACGACTCGGAGTTGGCCCGCGATTCCTACTTTTACGCGGTGTCGGACTTGCAGGTCGGAGGAAGGTGCAAGTGCAACGGCCACGCTTCGAAGTGCGTGAAAGACAGAGAAGGGAATCTGGTTTGTGAGTGCAAACACAACACTGCGGGACCAGAGTGCGACAGGTGCAAACCTTTCCATTATGACCGACCCTGGCAGCGCGCCACGGCCAGAGAGGCGAATGAGTGCGTGGGTAAGCCAACAGCTCTTTTGTCACATGGGAATAATTTATTGTTTGAATTTTATTAATTCTATTATAAATTATATTATTCGATTCTGCTTTCTTATATGCCTAGATCAAGTTATTTTATTTGGTGCTCATCAGTCTTGCCATTACGCACAGAAATTACGCACGGGCCAGTTGTTTATTCGTTCTTATGAATGATATATTAACATATATTTTATCACTACAAATTAAATTCAGATACAATTCTAGTTTGAAATGGGTATAATTTCTTTTGATTTTCAAATCTCTTTATGTGGCTTTATTTTATAGTAAATTAATCTGCTCAAATGTTACCCGCCGAGTTCAGTAAGTGTTAATTACTAGATTGTAAATCATAGTTCAGTTAAGAAAAGTGAGACAGAGGCCGCAAGCGCTTCCCCGCACCCCCCGAAAAACAAATAGTAACATCTTGATCTTCAAACGCAAGAGGCTGTTAAAATAAAACTATTAGAGGCCTTGCCTAAATGAACCGTTTTATTTAAGTCAGTATTTTGTCTTGATAGTATTACACCTTTTTATTTACCAAAACAAACCCAAAACAACTGCTGCCACAAACACAGCAAAAGCGAAAACTTCGTATACTGCAGATTTATGACAAGCTGGTGAGTCTTGAATTTGTCTGTAAATAAACTCAGATTGTAAAAAGGTTGCAAATAGATTCAATAATTTGCTGAAATTTGTTTGCGAGAGAAATGTAGGCTATAGAAATTAATTAAAATCGGACCGGCCTTCTTACAGAAACTTCAATACACAGTCAGTTAGTTATGATATTAGACTTTATTCAAACAAATAATGGTGCCATATTTTCTCGGCCTGTATGCCGTGACAAAAATAAAACTGAAAATTTCGAATTTATCCAGTTTTTAAAACAGTAATACTGCATGGACTGTATTTGTCTCCTGCACCCAGAAGAAATCCCTGAATAGAAAACAAAGGGCAGGAAGTCATTTCAACAAACAAGCTCGGCTGCCCAAACGCGTAATTGCGTTTTGACCAGTGTTTCCGACTGTAGCAGCAGCTCAATGGGAAGGAAACATTGCAGCTGCAGAGATAGACGGCAGGGGCGTGTTGTGTTTCCATAAGCAGGTGCTATTATCAGATTGGATGGGCGATTAAGGCTGTTTTATTGACATTTTTGGCACGTAGAGTATAAACTACCACTTTGGGGCCAGTAAGCTATTCAAAGGGGAGGACAAAGCACGAGGTAATTTGAAGCCAGATCTAAGTTTTCATTCTAGCAGCAGAGTTTATTTGCTGTGATGCTTATTTTCAACAGAGCTCGGGGGCTTATATCAACAGAGCCACAGCTCAAGCCCCTGAGCTACAGTGAACCAAACCTGGAAAAGTAACAAGTTCCGACACTGCCATGGTTTGCTCAACCAAACGGAACAAGTGAACAAGTTGTTCCCCTTGGCCTCCGCCTTTCGCCTCTGCAAAGCCAGCATGTGAGTGTATTTTACTAAAACAAAAGGTTGTCACTTGTGGCATCCATCTCGCTGTCAGCGGGAGGCCCCTTTCACCATCCCGCTTTTTGTGTGAGCGGTGTCATCAGATAAAACCTCCGAGAAGCCAGACTGAGCATGTCTTCCAAGGGAGGGAGAGGAAATAATAAGGGTGGCCTGACACCTTAGTATGAAAGAAGGCTTGGGGGGGTGGGGGGCGGGGGTGTTCCTATTGAGCTGTAGGTCCATTCTCTGGCAGTGGGGATACAGAGCAATCGGTGCTAAAGATCTGTCTTGATTTCTTCTTCTTGTCTGCTGACTCCACACATCCTGAGACAGTCACATGCAGAGAAAAGTGCAGAGAAAGAAAGAGAGGTGTGGTTAGATGGGAGAGAAGCTGGTTATACTGCCTGGTGGCAGGCATTAAGGAAGAAGTAAGACAAAGTCAATTTCCCATGACTTTGCATGCAGGGTTGCCATCATATTTTGTACAGAAGCATTTATATTGGCAACGGTAACCATCACATTCCCATCAACTGGTGTTGCATGACATGCAAATGCATTACATCAAATCTGCTCTCGTTTCATAAATCTGCATGATCACTTCTGACCTGTTGTAACCACAACCCATGAGCATTTATTTAAAGGAGTGAATAAGGCAGACAATCACTCTGCCTCTCTCTCTCACACACACATGCACACACACACACGCACACACATACAGTGACACATCAGGCTCTCCCTGCACCGTTTCGAGTCCTGCTGTCCCAGGCAGCTGCTTCATATTCTCTCCATGTACGGCGTAGCACTGACCCCTGACAGTCAGACCTCCTCTCCTCTCTGGACTGACTGATGGGCTGTGAAGGGAACTGTGGGAAACACTCGCTTGCCAAGTGGGTTTTGAGGCAAGTTGAAAATGGTAGCCTTAGTCACTCATACGTGTAATTTTGCACTTGTTCAATTTCAACTTTGTTTTTGCTGACTCCCTGCCATGCGATGTTCTGTTTTATAATAGCCTAGAGTCGAACGGAGGTGAAATCAGCCATGTTTCCTTACACACTTTCATGCTCAGCGGCTCCAGTTGTCTGTTCTCATGGTTGGCAGGTTTTATTTGGGTTTAGGTGTTTTTTGATATGAAAGCAAAATAAAGGAAGTATTACAAAAGGCTTGTAATTTCAGCTTGACATCGTGTCCTGAGGGTTTAGAATTCTGTGGAACTTTCAGGTTTCTGACACAAAGTCAGTGAGTGTAACATGCATCCTATTAGAAGGCGTTTTTATCTCTGATTCTTATCGGTTTGTTCTCTGCTCTGCTCAAAGTATTTGGCAGCTATTGAACCTACACAGAAGTCTTTTCTAAGTGAGGACCGTTTGCCACCCACAAGGTAGCTGAATTGGGATATGATTGTATCAATTGCCTACTGGCTCTCCTCCCAGTCTGTGCAGCACGTACTGGTACTCCCTCCACCGGCTCTAAAAATAGAGTGAGTGCTGAATCTAAATGCGTGCTCACAAATCTCTAAAGAAGCAGCAGGCTTGTTTGATAAATTAGCATTTGGTGGAAGAGATTTGAGAGCACAAAAGCAGGCAACATTTGTAAATTAAAATCAATATTATAGCCTGCTTTTAAAAGTCTGGGCAAGTCAAATCAGGCAAGACAAGACTACCTTTTGAAAACAGTAATTTTTCTCTTTGAAACAGCCCACTTGCATGACAGGAATCAGAGACAGAAGAGAGACTGGTACAAGCTGGAGGAAACCAGACCCTTGCAGTACAAGGACACCACACTTACCGCGGCCTGTTTTCAGAACCATTCCAGATCTAGGATCAGCTTACGCCTTTGGTTTACAATGCAGCTATGATGATTTTTGCCCCGAGATGCTTTTGGGGAACCAGGCCCTGGTTAGCTGTAGACGACAGCGTCTCTATGCCGGACTGGTCTTTGTCCATGTGGCTGACTGGGACCATTGACACTGTTTCTGCTGACTGTGGTTGCGCTGTCCGCTCTCCCCTGGGTTGCCAGGTTGGGCCGAGCCAGGCCTGCTCACCATCTGGGTCTCATTTCAGTTCCATTGCAGCGGCGCATGTGACGGGAGAGAAGAATTTGTGAAAAGCATGATGTCATGCATATTCTTGTAATAGAAGTTGTACTGTCTCTCTCGTGCTTTGGTACTTTGGTACTGGTTCTTTCAGTCTATTTCCATCCTCGCTCTCTTCCTGTTTCTCTTTCACATTCTGTCTCTTCTTCCCTCTTTCTCTGCCCCTCTTCCTAATTCTGGCCCATCAGTGTGTTCCACTGCCAGGGGATGGAGGCAGTAATTACCATCTAATTTGTAACTTGAGACATGTTTGTGGGTTTTGATTTTTTTTGCATGAATTTAGTCAACAATAGCCAGAGGATATTACGATTCCTGGGGTTGTTTTTTATTTTGCTGACTTCTACTTTGATCTGTTTTCATGTTTAAATGCATTACCGTAACATACTGTATAATACAATAATGAAAACAGCCCAAGTGAATAATTGCATTTGCAAAGTTAAACCTGCAATAAGCGATATCAGACCTTAGAACCAATCCTGAAACTAATGTATGCTATGTGGACATTTCATTGAGACATAATGATATAAACCAGTATCCACACAGCAGCCAGCAGTGTTGCTGTTTCACCTCTTTTCTAAAGCTTGTTGGCAAATTCTGAGAAGTTGTTGCTTGAATAAAACTTTTTGGTCTGAATAGCCAGCGTAGAGTAGAGAACGATTCCTTTAGTGCTGACAACACACTGTTTTAGGGCAGCAAGTTGGTGTGGTGATAAGGGAGAACCAGAAGGCCTGGGTTCGATCCCCGTGACAGCAAGTGTTTCCCTGCTGAAGTATCCATGAGCAAACTCAGGAGCTGACCCTGACGAGGGGGCAAAGAAAAGAGAATTCCTTCTTCAAGGAGTATAACAAAAAATAACGGTAAACATTCAAAGAGGACATAAAAATACATCTCTCTGAGGAACATTTTATTGGATGAGAAAAAAAGCAACCAATAAGAGAAAACACAAAAATGAAAACAAATAGATGTGGTGGTGAGAATCTCGCTCTTGTTCTGGGTTGTTTGTTTGGATCACCAAGGCTACAGACGTTCTCTCTGGGGTCCACAACAACGTTAACAATATTACAACCTACAGATGTACAGTACAAATAGCATAAATAAGACCAAGACCGGAACACAACACGGCACTTTACATACAGATTGCAGGAAAATAGTATTAAGAATAGTGTTACGAAGAAAATGTGGGGGGAAATCAAGATACTAGGTGAGTACAGACACAAACTCTTGAGTAGTTAATAGGAAACAGGTGTGTTGCAGGTGAGGATTAAGAAACATTCAGGGACAGTTTTGGCAGAGCGTTAGAGCAGCATGGAAAGTCAGACACCCTTGAAAACCCCATCAGGAGCAGAGTGCCAGTTAGATGGACTGACTAGCCTCAGTCATCTAGAACATCTAAATGCATGAGTACGGCTCGGAGGCACTGGGCTGGAAAATGCAAATGGTTTGACCAATGAGAGTTTGGGGGAAATAATTGCGGGCGGTGGCGACCCCGCAGCCAAATATATTAAACCAATCAGTGGAAGTCCGACTCGATCTAAAACAGATCTACATGTGCTTTTCTTATGAACTTGAAAAGATCAATTTAAATTTATCAGCACAACCCACTCTCTGAAGACAAGACTCTTCTGACAGTGTTGTCTGGAGGCAGACCAGCCTGAACCAGCGAAACTGGAGGGTGACTGAGTGGAAATATAGGCACATTTTCTTTTTAGTAACCGTTCGCAGTCTGCAAATGGGTCACAGCGCAACCGCTCCAGGTTTTGCGTCTTGATGACATCTCAGAGCAGAGCCTTGGTTCTCTGCTGTTGCACATGTTCTTGTTCATGTTACTGAACTTTGTAAGATCACGGGAATATGCACATTCTGTTATAGGGTCGATTTTTAAATAGTTTAAAGACATCAAATAACGTGGCAGGGATTCAGTGTCTTGCTTGAGGACACTTCAGCAGGGCCGAAACTTGCTGACACGGGGATTTGAGTTGAGGATCGATCTTCCTACCATACCAAAAGCTACACTGAATGCTGTGAGAGTCTTGTGCGCCAACAAATAGCTGGACGCTCTTAAGTCATGATTGATGTTGCTGTTCACACGCTCGGCTTCTGTGCTAACACTCATAAATAACAGCACCCTCCGATCCAGGACTTATCCCGAAACATCCTTTAACTCTGTTTCTATCGCAAATGGAAAGCATAACAATACTTGTATACGGGCTTTTTACTGTGTTGCCTCCAGTCTTTTTTTTCCTGCAACCTAAGCCTATGCGACTCTGGTAAGAGGTTTCTCTGTATACAACGGACCATAAAACAAAGAGATGTATTTTGGGGATCTCAAAAATCCATGCTCTGGTAGAATCCAGTGTCCTCTGGGTAAAGGCTGCATGTTTTGAGGATTTTGTTTTGTTGAGCTCATAATTCAAGACAGACATGATGGTCGAGCCAAAAAGGTTTCACTCAGCTTTTAAGAGCATACTGAAAAATCTTGTACTGCTGTGTTGTGGACAGCGGTTTGGAGAGGTGACTCAATGTTTAGAAAGGGGTATGTTAGCTGTGATTTAATGCTCATATCGTTTGTACATGGGCTGTTGGACATCATGGCATGACTGCTGACCAGTATGGAACATATGCAGAACACAATGGGGCAGGTTTTTACTGGAATCTGAAACACGCAGCGCATTGCGTTTAACAGTCTGACTAATAGGTGATAGCCCTAACTGCTGGTTTGAATCACACTGGACACATATTCTATGCTGATGTTCTTATTGCGTCATCATTAGTCATACAGTAAACAGTAGACTTGAGGTATGTTGTATCATAAGCCACATTACTGATGTAGTCATTCAGTAACTTAGTGCAAAGGACAGGTTGATCTCTCATCTGAAAAGCATTGCTGTTACTTGGACCTCATCTGTTTGTCTATGTAGATACTGGTTATAATGCCTACAGACAGTCTTGTACTGTGCAATAAGTAGAGAAAGATCTGATCCCAAATTGCTGGGACAGTTGAAATGGTTTGTTTTTGTTTGTTGTCGACTGTGCCAAGATGCAACTAAATGCGTGCGTTTGTGCGTATGTGTGGATCCTCAACCCTTTGCGTCCAAAGTCTATCTGCATGGGTTTCACCTCTGCCACCCAAGGGCTGACCGGGGCTTCCAGGGTGGCATCAGGACCACCTAGAGTGAGTGCGAGCGCATGGATCCCCCTTTGAGGAAGTGAAGCAGGGCAGGCTGGGAATGATTAATGGGCCAGTGGAACGACACGCTCCGCAGCTCCGCTTCAGACCCCCAGCCAGCTCCCCTGCTGCGCTGCCACCCGACACAGCCGGCTCAGTGACACTACCGTTTGTACGCCCGCACACACAAACACACACAACACGCTTCCCCGGTGTCACTTACCCCACTTACCCCCAGTGCCACTTACCCCTCTCCCCAAAGCTTTAAGGAACTCTGCAGCGGAGGCAGGGCTAAGCTCCTTTGGCTGGTGCCATCCTCCCTGCTGCGCTGTCGACACGGGGGGCTTTTTACTGAAAGACAAAGGCAACAAATGACAACTGGATCTATTGTAGTTCAATAGAGTCTTGATCCTCATTAGAATGACACTCAAGGGGGCATCTTACAATTTTTAGGGGGATTTTTTAAATTGCTAAATATCTTATCTCTGCAGCTTTTTGACCAGATTTTCAATGCAACATATGTCTCATTTGCTCCAGCTGTATTAAATCAATAACATTATGCAAATCAAATTTGACTAGCGCTCTGATTTGTTTAATCCCCCAGCAAACATCAGGGAAAGTCTTTAGCTAATTGCATGCCTTGTTTTTATATATATATCCACTTCAGTGACCTCGCTCCTCTTCTCATTAAGAACCGCTTATCTCCAGAACACTTTAAAACAAACAAACGGCAAACATAATAAGCCTGCCTTGATAAGGAAATGGAGTTGTTGCTTTCCCACTCGTATTTATTTTTCCATGTAACGTCTGCCTGGGCCTCTCCACGGGTCTCTGCTGCTCCGAGATCGGAAGAGCACACGTCTGAA
>OMOV01064849.1:2793-14472 GCA_900312565.1 Beryx splendens | reverse complement strand
CCTCTCTCTCGCTCTCTCTCCCTCACTCTCTCTCTCTCGCTTTCTTTCTTTCTCTCTGTCATGGCAGCCGCCTGGCAGCTCTCTCTCTCTCTCTATGTCTCTCTCTCTCTGTCTGTGTGTGGTGGGTGTGTAGGTCGGATCTGGGTTCTGCACGTGGGGAGGCGTTTCTCCAATTAAGCAGCCTACTTCATCAGATCGGAGGTTCTAGTGTGCTGTTTCCTAGCTGCTAGACCGTTGGTTAGTTGACCAGATATGTAACGTCTAAATCCAAATTTGATTCTAAATTGTTGTCGTCCTAGTCCAGACTGTGTTGCTTCCTGCTCATCTGTTTTAATCCCCATCTCCTTGTCAGAGATTGCATCCAGCCAGCTCCTCACCTGTGCTTCCTCGCCTGGAACCCCAGCCTGAAAACGCCGCTGTGCTCTCTGCCTCTGCTGCCACTCTGCCCGGTCCACGCCACCCACTGCTCCAACTTCACCCTTAGCCTGAAACTGTCTGACTACACTGCTTGAAATCTAAACTCTCTGTGTCTCTCTTTCCTCTCTCCCTGTCTGTCTCTGCCACACATACACACACACACACGCACGTATGCACGCACGCACGCACGCATGCACACAAACACACACACACACACACACACACACACACACACATGCACGCACGCACACACACAATAACCAATCATGCCATTGCATGTCTATGACAAGTGTTTTGAAGTGTCCTTAAGTCAGAAACTGAACTGCTCCTCACTGTAAGTCACACTAAGTAAGAGCAGCAGCTAAATGCCAGAAATGTAAATGTGAATGTTTGCTAGGCAACAGCATTTCTGAGCCGCATTTTACCACCGAAAAATATGCAGTTGTTGTGTCTGACAAATAAACAAAGCTAAGTGGTGAAACATTTGTTGAAAGGTCAGTGACTTGGTTTTACCACCCTACTGCATCTACAGTTCCACTGAGTGAAAGGCTCTCCTGGGAATGCTAAATGCTTTCATTTTAACAGCCAGTGCAGAGTCCTTATCTGGTTCTTGGGGATTATTTGTATGAACTGACTTGAAGGTAAACATTTGTATACCCAGCGGGTTCATGATTGCTTATGAGTTACTCTCATTTCACCCCCAAAAACTCATTAGAACCTTCTTCAGTATTGTGACAGTTAAATTATCTCTCACCCTGCAAATGCAGCACATTGCGGAAAATGCCCTAAGATAATCAAAGTGAAATTACATTTCAATCCAGCAGCAGCAGAGTGCATCCATGCTTGGTAGAAGCTGCAGACAAGGTCACACAAATGAACACGTGTGATCCTGTGTAACACAAGGAGTGAAGCATGGAATTAAATTTCACCAGGGTGAGGATGTCCATCCTCAGTAGGTAGAGAAAAACAGGGTTTGGGGGTCTATTCTCTGAATAGCGCAATGGGTAGAGCTTGGCACTAACTCTCCCAGGGTTGGGGGTTCAATTCCCACTGGGATCACCCATTTTAAAGTCCCCATGCCATGAACTACCATTACTTTTACTTCCTGGAAAAGCGTATCTTTTATGGTGACTTCAGGCTGGACTAGTAGGCATACATTTCTGACCCATATTCCATTGGTTTAGATTTTGAATGAACCCTCACTGCATTATGTCCCGCCACAACATCCTGCCACAACAGGAAATACATAAAATCAAGAAAGTAAAGATTTCATTTCATGGGGTCTTTAAAAACCTACAGTATGCACTCATGGCACTGAACAGGAGCGTTCTCTAAATGGGAAAATGTTACTTGATTCGCTGTCCATGGTGCTGAAATCTGAGAGACTCTCCATAGTCCATACCTCATCCACTGTTGCTTCTAACTGCTGCCTCCCCCAGTTCCCCTTCACTCTCAGCCTCATTAGCTTGCTCCCAGACTGCTACCCCATACCGCCCAATGATTAATATACATCTGTCTGTGGAGGCTGAGATACCACCTGCATATCATAGAACCAGCGGACAGGATTGCCATTTATTTCGTGTTGGCTATGGGGAAGCTCTCCTTCAGTTAACCCTGTTTAAAATGGCACCTACTATACCACCCACACATTTGCATTGGATTTGTCTGACAATGAGTCGTAGATCAAAGGTAAAGAGGAGATTTGTTTGAATAGTTATACCCAGTGAGATAAGAAATGGGCTCCAGGTGATGCACCTGATGAGTTTAAAATGTAAAATGTCGGCCTATATAACATAGGTTAGAACTTATCTTGGATGCTTGCATTGGGATGATCATTAGGCATTAGACATCCCAAAATGCCATATTTTCATTTTGCAAAAAAACAAACAAACACACATTGCCAGAGATTTGTGTTTAAAACCTTAAAAATACAGCCAATCCCATCCTTAGAAATCTAAGTTATACAAAAAGGTCTTAAGGTTGCAAATACCTGAGGTTTTTTTCTCATGTCAGTAATTACTTTAAGAGAGACACTATCACTTCTTCCAAATGCTTAATATCTCATTTTTGAATGAACCTCTTCAGTCGTACAACCTTGGCCAAAAGGTATTCAGCATATTGAGTCACTTGTAGAGTTGACTTGCATCAAAGTAAATCTTCGATGCAGCAGGATTTTTTTGTTTTGTTTGTTATTAGTCTTACAAATGTCAAATACAGATGTAGATGGCATGCTTTATTATATGCATGCTGCACTGCTACTGCTGTGGAAGAGTGATCCATGCACTCATGTGTCCATCAAAAGCTGTTTGTCCTGTTGAAGCAAGTTTTTGAACCCTGCATAAGAGCACCAGCTAAGTGCCAGAAAATCTATTTCAATATAGTTACAGGGTGTTTAGACTTCCACTACTATCATTGCAAATAAACAGTGGAACATGTGATCCTGCTTTGCCAAACAGATTAAAAGAAAATTATATTATGATCTACTCCCAAAATATTTTTTTGGGAACAATGGCTCCGTCCTGAAGAGGCTCAGATGGGTTAGTGAGGAGTGCAATTAACACGAGCTTGGTGGAGGATGACAGATCAGTTTTCTGGCCTCAGGAGGGTTCTGGGTGTTGCATCGGGAAGCCTTTCGACAGTCATCTTGTATAAAATTAAGACAACATCTCGTAATGAACAGACTGACCTTCAGGCATAGCTGTAGCTCTAGAAAGGAAGTTTAAAAGGTCATGGGCGCATATCTCATACTTACCAAACATGTACTGTATGGGCTAACCACACACATCTAATGACCGTGCATGTTGCGAGTCAATACAGTCGAAGGCTGTTTTTGTGTCTTAACACCTCTCATTAAAGCTGTATAGACCTTTTGTTGTTTTTTTCTAATTTAGTCTTTGAAGTTCCATTGAGATTCAAAATCTCTTTCCCAAGGGAGACCTGGCCAAGAAATGGCAGCAGAGGTAACATAATAATTACAGTAGAAAATACAAAAATAGTCAAATATGTACAGTAAAAAAAATCACAATCTAGATCAGAAACAGGAGCATACATCTTGCATAAGACTGTGGATAATCTGTTTGAACTGGTTTAGGGGAATAAAAGCTGAGCTAACCGTGGCACCAACACTGCTAGAATTAGAGGTTCCATTCCCTGTGTTGCTCATTGGGTAGAGCAAGGCATTACCCGGATTGCAGGTTCTATTCCCTTTACAGTTCAATAGGTAGAGCAAGGCAGTGACACTAGAGGGTTACAGTTTCTATTCCCGTTATAGTTCAATGGGTAGGCTATATGGCACTAATACTGCGAGGAGGTAAAAAGGGTTGGAGTCCCACCGGAGCGGGGCCACCCATGTGAACAATGTATGCACTCTTGTCACCAAGTGTAAGGCGCTCGGCTCTTTCCGTGTCTGAACGCCATTCTCATTAACATTCCTCACTTGTGGGTGTGATGCTGAAAGGATCTCCGGCGCGCCGAGCGGAGACGCGCACTGTCCCTGTGCGTTTGGAGAAGGTATCAGCTGCCGGCAGGAGGGGAGCGACCAGAAGGAGGAGCGGAAGAAGAGACAGTAAATCTACATTGTAGGCTACCATTCCTTCACTGCTGGGGCAGGAGCCGGGAGTCCTTTCACTGATAACCACCTGCAGTAAACTGTCCGCTTCTGCAGTAAATTTCCCCCACGGCTGAAAGTCTCCAATATGTGTCGGATCTAACATCGGTTGAGAAAACGAGGAATATTTGGCTCCCTGGTGGATGTGGACACCTAAACCGTGGACATGCAAAAGATAGTGAATTTATCCGTTTCATTTCTGCTGGTTTTATGGGGCTGCGCGCTCGGAGGCTCTCCCAGTGTCCAAATTGGTATGTATCCATTAGTTCAAACAAATTAATGGTTTAAACGGAATGCCTAAAAGACAGGCTTTGTGCGTATAGGTGATGCTAAAATGAGTTAAAATAAACATCTTAAGGTAGAAATATGCCCGAGTACACGCTGTTTTGTGTGTTTCAGGGGGACTCTTTCCAAGGGGCGCGGATCAGGAGTACAGCGCATTTCGGATAGGAATGGTTCAGTTTGGCACCTCGGAATTCAGACTGACGCCTCACATTGACAATCTGGAGGTGGCGAACAGTTTCGCTGTTACCAACTGTTGTAAGTGGCAGAAATATCGTCTTTTTTCTTTCTTTTTTTTTTTGCAATGAAAACCATTTTCCTCCAGTTGTGCATGTCATGTAGGCTACTATGTGCTTCATTAGGCGAGTTTGGAATAGTGGTAGCCTATCAGTAATTATGATGGAGACTTAGTCTAGGTCTAAACTGCCATAACGAGGCTGTGAGATGGGTAGTTGAGAATGATCAAGCATCGTGTTGGCAAGGGAAAGTTGGTTTCCACAGTAACAGTCAGTCACGACGATGAGAATGTGTCTCATCCTATTTCCATTCGTTCAGATTCAGAGATCATGGCATACGCTGCAAAAAATATCGACCTAAACGAGTCATCTAAGTCTTGAAACCTTATGTTTCGTGAAACACGTGAGGAAAATCGAACAGTGGGGCGAGATAATTCCACTTGTTCCCAATGAAAATCAGCATCTCTGGAATCAAATGTCATTTCCTTGATACCAGTGGAGTCATCTGCCTGATTCTGCCTTGTTCCTGAAACAAACTGTATTGGAAACGAGTGAAATTATGTCACCCCATGGACAGGATTTTCACTCGATTTGATAAAAAAAAATAGACTGCAAGGCTAAATGACTTGTGAAGATGGACAGTTTTTGCAGTGTAGCCTACATCGATATCCCATATTTCCCCTGCTCAGAAGAAGAGGGGGTCGTCTGTCGGCTCCCACGTCCTGATGCCTATAGGATGCATAGGGATACAGGGCGCATCAGCCGTGCAGTGACCAGGCGGCGCTTTAACACGCCGTTAAACGTGCTGTCGTGGATTAGGAGGATACCATAATTTAATGACCCAGGCCCTAAAAGGATTTGCTCACTGTCGGGGCAGTTCCTTGGGAGCATGGAGAGACTAATAGCTTACGACCAGACCTGAATCACGACTCTCCTACCGAACAGTAGGACTCCCAATATGGGGTTACCTCACATCCACATCCGCTTTTGGAAACTGATAGCCCATCACTTCTTCCGTTTTCGATCAGACAGGCTACGGGGCAAATTGAGTTATCAGTGGGAATCATATGTAATCATTTCCTTCCTCAAACGCCCTCAGCTTCTTAATATTCCTTTGAAATCGCCACAACAAGGCAGCTGCATAGCGTCTGAGTTCTGTTTTAATGGCCACGGCTCGTAGCCTACATTTCATTAAGCGGTTGCCAAGCGACAGTTCGTTTCAACAGTCCCTCAAATATAAATCAAAGGAGCTGCTGGTTGGTGCGCGCATCGCTTCCCATCGATTGCCATTACCATATAAAAGCTTCCTGCTTGGAGAGGCTCGGTGCGCGCGGCAGATGCGCGGTGGCGGTGACGGTGATGCTGGGATCATGTAACTGTGGCTTGTCAGGTGTTAATCAGCAGGCTGCACAGCAAGCCATGTCGGAGATGCTTCACATAGACCACACATGATTTTATCCCTTGTTTTATTACCGACAAATATCCCGCGCTGAAGAAAATAGATTTAATGGCTTCTATGGCCAAAATGCCTTTGTACATATGAAGTTAATTGGAAATCTAGCCAATTTTGAACTCTGGAAATCTATTTTCTTCTCATGTGCTGGTATCTCCTAGTAGGCTATATCCAAAATATATTTTGGCCAATCAAGATGTTTTCAATGAATGTCATTTTGGGGCCAAAGTATTGTGTATTTTTATTGTATAAACCTCTCATAATCACATATTCTGATGTGAACTGCAGTTTTTTTCAGTATGGAAGATCTGCCTAGGCCTGTATCAACTCATTTCTTTTGTCTCTGCTGTTTCCAATCCTGCTTTGTCCTTTTTGCACCATTTTGCTTCCTTCTCTGTCATCACTTTGTGACAATGATGTGAAGCTACTGCATGAGATTGCTTGTCAGATTAAAATGACTGACAAAAGGTGGGGGACAGTTCAGCTCCGCTTGTAGTTTCAACTGTCTGATTCAAATTAAATCTCGAAGCAAAAACATCCTCCTTCAATGCTGGAGATGGTTACGGTGTTACGTTTAGCCAAAATGTGTGGAAAATGACTAAAACCTGTATACTAATAACCTTCTTTCACCTTTTATTGTCACACCTAACAGTTGATCAGCCAGTTTGATCTGACATGGATCTTTGTGATGCTGAACTGACTGATTGACTGTTGCAGTGCTGAATAGGGTTTTGTCAACTTTTTCTCAATCTAGCACCTAAACTGAATGTGTGTACATATCTCCATCTTTCAGTCTTCACAAAAGCTGTGTGTGAGTGAACCCTGCTTATGTAATGGACTAAAGGTGTGGGAGTTAAACATTTTTTGGGGGGGTTGTGCTTTTAAACCAGTAGATGGCAGTCTGCCTTACAGCACCGTCCTCCATCCGTAATTACAGTGCATTAACACAACTACTTTCTTTTGTTAAAATGCACTTTGAGGCATTTATGAGATAGCACACAGAGGAGAGTGTCAGCAGAGACGGGAGATGACATGCCAAATTCAGCTGCAACATTACAAGTGCACAGTGTGAATCAGAGCCTGTTGAGCCTCCAGGACTCCCCACACGCCTCATTATCACCAGGGCAGAGCCCAAGATCCATCACTTACTCAAGCCGTACATCAGGTGTGAACCTCCTTTCTGGATCCGGCGATATCACATTTGTCATGCAAAGAGGGAAATATGTTTCTGGAGTTAAATACAGTCTGGTTGGCACAGTCATACGGAAGAGGAGGACAGCAGTAGAATCAGGTCAGACTGAGAGGCAGATCTGCCCTGCAGGCTGGCCTTGTGGGACTCTGTCACTTCATAATATGGTGAAATGAGCAGATATTTTTACAAGGTTATGAAACATATCAGAGAACAATATGTGGACCTATATCCTGCAGACTAGGTTTGGGCCAATATGGAGTTTTGAAGGCAGATACTGATGCTGATATTTTTATAATGAAGCTGCCGGTAGCCAACATTTTGTGCCATCTTTACATATTTCCATTTTCAAAAATTGCACATATTCAGTCTTTCCACATGAACTATTGTTTTTGACAGGGTGGAAACGCATCTGAAACAGCATTTAGACCATCATGGCACATTAAAACGCTCCACTGAAAGCCAGACTAATGAAATTCTTCTAGGGTTAGCAGCTCTCTCAGGCAGGGTGACCCACCTCATTCAATGGCAGAGAAAGTCTGGGATAGAGTACTTCCTTTAAAGGTAGAATTAATTTATAAAAAGCATTATTTAACAATTAAATGAATCTCATTGCATGTTTTACAAACTGTTTTTATGTAGCTGCGGTCAGGATGACCTCCATCGTTTCAGCAGTGAACCACATGACAGGCCATATCCAATATTAAATAAGGCCATATAATATTAAATAAAAGGTCAATATTGGCCTGATATATCAGTCTAACCCTATGCAGACATATCGTGTTGTAATTCCTGGCCGACCCAACGGCGTACAGCAAAGACATTTTTTACAAAGGTTGTGAAATAAGACAGAGTACATGTGGGCCTTACACCTCAGACATATCATAGTGTGGTTATGTTTGGCCGGTGCAGCAGCATACTTCATCAATGCAACATGTCAAGACAGTGGGAGGGAGGATGATACATTCCTACATCAATAACCGTTCATCTGGACGGGCCTGCATCTGCTGCCAGCACCAGGGGACAGTATCTACAAACTTCCATGAATACAGCCGCCTGTACCTCAGAACCAATCCACCCTAAAGCACTTTAACCCAGTTAATAAAAAGAGATCTTGGTGATGTGCCTTACTTGCATTCCAGGGTCCATTTTGTTGTTTGGTGGCGTATTTTCCCGTGGATAACTGACTGTCACGTCGAGATATTTCCAGTACAGCCACAATGGAGTTTGAAAGAGCAGAAAATGTTTCAACGATCAACATCATCCATGGTAAACGTCGGGGTTTCAGTCCCTCAGATATAAACGGCAAGGGCTTCTTTCTAGAGCCATTTTGTGAAGAGAGGGTTGCACTCAGAAAAATATCATTCACTTGATTTAATTGTTCATCTCTCACAGAATGTTTTCAGCCATCCGGCTTTCATCAGCGTGTACTGAGTGTGTGCAAAAGTGAAACATTTACCTTTTTTATGTTTTTATAAAAGCTGTACACCATCAGGGTACAAAGATTGTAAGGGGTGGGGTCATAATGTTATAAAGGTGCTTCAGTACTACTTCTAGCTTATGATGTATATCTTAAGACCGGATGGCCGAAAACATTCTGTGACAGATGAACAATTAAATCAAGTGAATGATTCTGAGTGTGACCCTCTCTTCACAAAATGATTATATGCATCTAGGATAACGCAGCAGGTGGTCAGAGCGCAGTGGCATCCCTGCAAACATTCTTCTTTCTAGAGCCGCCATTTTGCACCAATGTTCAAAAATCATACAGGGAGAAATCCACTGTAGAAGACACAGAGAGACCAATTTTTCCACCAACACTAGCTTCAGTAGACCAGAATGCAATGCAGGCACAGCTTGCATCTTTGCAGAACACCCTCTTTGATGACTTTTTCCTAATTTGAACAACCAGCCACAGCGCAACATTGTTCTCTCTCCACTTTCACTTTTTCTTGACTGGAAAAACACACCTACACATCTACAACATAGGGCTGGTGAAAGGCATTCTGAAGGTAGGAAATCGCTAACTGAGGTAGAAGTAGACGAAGCAGGTTGAGGGAAAGTGGATGCACCAAAAAAGTGAATTACAACACTTGGTGGATGTTTCCTTTAATGCAGGAATAAGTGTTTACATTATGTTGAATTCTCCGCACCTGGTTGTGTGTGTGTGCGTGTATGTGTGTCTGCCTGCATGTACCCATGTAATTGTGCGTGTGTATATGCCTGGCTGAGTTTATCATATTCTCTTATATTATGCTCCCATGCTTTGATTTTTTGACACTCACCTCTTTCAAAGCAAACCGCTCTTCCTCCTCTGAGACCAAGGGGGCAGATTTGAGGTCACTGACAGAGACCACTGATTTAACACATCAAAAGCTCTCCTTTTTCACGGTTCAATCACGTCACACTGTAATTTCATGCATCTACATGGGTACGGCATCTCAGGGACACGCGCTCATGGAGCATGCTCGATGATCAAAAGCGTAAACCGACCATATACGCACAGCGGAGCATCGGTCATAGCCAATTTATTGTTCACACTTAATTAAATGCATTCTCCTCCGTTTCAGAGGGAGCTGTGAAATATTAAGTAGGCCTGGGAGCCGGCCGGTCAGAAAACGAGGCTAAAGAACCCTCTATGGGCCTTTGCCTGCCCTGAATACCGCCCCCAACCAAGCCCTCTTCACTCTGTCCTCAAAAAACACAAGGCTGAGATCGTATCAATTACAGCATGATTCAGAGGCTCTTAGCTGGAAGTCGCCTCTTGTCTCATATCAGATGGCTTAGCTCGCTCGCTGCCTCCGAGGCAGCTGGGTCAAGTGTATTTGTGTTCTAAGCAGATCAAGAAGCAAACTTTTTTTGTCCACCGGCCATACAGGCGGGTACAGTACATCCCAAAATTCACCAGCTACACCCCACTACATTTTTAGAACAGCACAGGGCTTCAAAATGATGGGTGCTGGAATACACACACTCATCAGCCAAAGAAAACTTTACATCAGCATTTGACTGGAGGCTTGTGCTCATTTCCCTGGTTACTTTAAACATGTTTTCCAGCACCGTCACTAGTTACCTCATCAAAGCTGTGCTCGGTAATCCAAAGCATGACCCAAATTCAGTCGTGTATTCTGATTACTTTCACTTACTTTCAGATGACTTTGCCATATTTGAAGTATAAAGTCACAGATAATAAAAACACATTTTTTGAAGACGTAGAACACCTGCCACTATTTAAACGGCCCTCAGAGTTTGCTCGTTTTCCCAGAAGAAAACCTCCAATTTTTCACAAGTATCTGTAATTAGAATACATATTTTTATTATGTAATGTAATCGGATACAGTTACATTTTGTTGTATTTACAATATTCTGTTACTACCCAACCCTGGCAATGACTATGAAAAGCTATACTTATCCATAAAAGCAAATTAAAATGAGCAGGAACAGATACGGTATACGGGCTTGTGGTTTGTAATTATGGTTGTTTTCAGTTTGCATTTGCTTTTCTGCATGAAGTCATCCATGAATCGTCTGTCCATGGTACTACTGGTCACTTGTTATGTTGCAGATCTTATTTCTGCTGTTGTGCTCACTCTGGATAGGATGTAAAACGATGTAAAACGCAGCCATTTATTATTCCCATCTGGATTTTACCTATCTGGTTTTCAGTAAGGAAAGGATGATGTAATATGGAGTCATCTAATTGGCTTTCACTGTCAGATGCAGGGTGTCATCCCTTAATTCAGCCCGCAAGAGCAGGACAGAAAACTGACTTCAGAACAGATTTTCAGCTTTCTGATCTGTTCCAGATTTTCTTGTAACTGATGTCTGATCATTCTACTCTGATTCTTAACATTATTACTCTACAGCTGCCACTATACTGTTTACCATGCTGCTTGAATGAACATAGTGATTGAATGGTAAATGTGCTGTATATTTGAGTTTATTCTTTTTATCTAAGGTAATAATATGTCTCTGCACCAGTGCCACCAAGACTAATTTCTTTAGGCTTCATTCCAAAATGATATATATCCATTTAAAAAAACGCTGCCTAATGTTCATTGTTCAATATTTGAAAAAAAAGAAATCTACTTAATTAAATCATTAAAAAGCTAGCCATAACCTTGGCTATAAAACCATGTCCATATAATCTGATATACAAATATTTGTCTTGTCAAATTGATGTTGGATTAGTTGAGCATTTTTTATAATTTATTGAATATATTTGCTGCGAGTGCTTATTAGCATGCACAGAGCAGAATCTGCCTTTCCCATCATCGTGCTGATTAACATTTGATTCGGTTGTCTTGTCTAGTCTTACAGGGTGTTCTTGTCAGACTTATTAGGATGTATGTATGTGTGTGTGTGTGTGTGTGTGTGTGTGTGTGTGTGTGTGTGTGTGTGTGTGTGTGTGTGTGTGTGTGTGAGAGAGAGAGGGGGAGTGTTTGCCCATACATGTAAAGAAACACGAGACGACTTCACACACTCCGTACCTGTA
>OMOV01064825.1:0-15636 GCA_900312565.1 Beryx splendens | reverse complement strand
AGAGAGAGAGAGAGAGAGAGAGAGAGAGAGAGAGAGAGAGAGACAGAGAGAGAGAGAGAGAGAGAGAGAGAGAGAGAGAGAGAGAGAGAGAGAGAGAGGTTGGATGCAACCTGAGCTCTGAGTTCCCATGCCCCATTGTATCAGAGGAGAACAATACAAGCTGAAACTAAACAGAGTCACTGAAATATTCATATATAGCACATTTAATTATACAGCACCGATGACAAGTGTATGCGCCATACGTTACACTTACAGTAAAATTCCTTCATGGCCAATCATTTCATTAGTACACAATAAATCAAGTCATAGCTTTATAACTGCCGTGATTACTTTTGTTTCAATTTCAACTCAAACCAAAGTCACCCTTGCCGTGTTTACATATGGTGTCTTTTCACAGCCTGAATTAGTTAGTCATTACAGAACTGGACGGGCGACTGGTGACTGCTGCCTGCACACCTTGTTTGGCTTTAGGGCTTCATGAATACACTAAGAGCCATACTGATATGAATAAAGTATGGCACACATACGGATACGGCTCTTGAAAGGATATAAAATGGATAGTGGTTTATATCTTCAGAACTTTTGAAACATGAAAGTGTATGAGTAAGTAACCTTCTCCTCTAGAGTGACTGTACACTGTACTGCTATCTATTAAAATAGCTAAGATAACTGCAGGTCATGTACATACCTGTTAAATGCCAAGAATTTCTTTGGACACTAGGATTGAGTTATAGCTCCGTAACTACTGCAGGGTATTGCTTTTGCATAGCTGAAGTTTTTGACTGAGCACAGATTTTAACTGTTAATTCCACATAGGTCAAACATTTTAAGAAGAGGAGCTGCTCTTGAAATTGAAAGAAAGTTCTCACTTAAAGGATAAGGCCGGTGTTTTTTAATGCATTGCTTTCCGTGAACAAATCCTATGAAAATAGCAAAATCAGCAATGATGTTTTTTTGCCAGCAAATCTCGTCTATGTAGCCGGTGCCCAATGAAGCCATGTCCCAGCAGCCATAGAACTCCATTGTATTAAAAAAATGATTAAAAACACGTCACAGAGTCATGCTGTTGCTCTGGCAGCATATTTCATCATCGCGATGCACCGGGCCAGCCGACTTGTTCCTCAAACAACTTAATAAACCGGCTGTAAACACTCTGCGATCTCAGGAAAGTAGTTCTGTAGCATCGAAAATAGTCCCTGGCATAATGAAGAATTTGTTCCCATGTGGATTTGATTTGGTGATAACTACAACAGCCTGATTTTTCATGGTAACAGTTAGTGATTTTTAAAATTGAAACTAAGTCTTTGTGAGCTGTATTTCAAAGTTTTTAGCTTACAGTTGGAGCCAATGACTTCCGGGTTGACGGCTAAAAACGGTACGTGGGAAGTCAGAAGGTTAACAGGAGTAGAGCAAACGCATTGTTGATTTTGTTATTTTCATAGGATTTGTTGACGGGAAGCAATGCATTAAAAACACCAGCCTTATCCTTTATGACTTTTTAAACATGTTCCTTGTTCCTTATTTAAAGAATGTGTTTCATTTTACCTCAGGTATGTCCTGCTGAAATTTGGTTACACTAAAGATTTTTCTGGTAACAGTGTTTGCAATAACTGAATGATTGTAATGGCATTAAAGTTAATTAGTATTTCTCTGTCTCCGTCCCACTCTCTCTCTCTCTCTCTCTCTCTCTCTCTCTCTCTCTCTCTCTCCCCCTCTCTCTCTCTCCTCAGACCACCAAGCCTCGAAAACATCAATGCAGCGACCAAGGAAGCCAAACATGAGCCTATCACAACAACAGATGATATTACAGACTCTGACACAAACACTCATGTGCCTTTAGCTAAACAAATTTCACCAAAGACAGACCCAGAGGCCTCTGACCTCGATGACACGTCTGCAATCAAAGACATGCATAGAGTAAAGCCACAAGCTGGAGGTATGAGAGGCCAAGGGACTAACCAGACCGCACCTCCTAAACGAGGGGCTAAAGCAGTAGCAGAGATTAGGCTAACCACACCAAGTAGAGCAAAGAGCCTGTCTCCAACAGTTGGAAGCAAGGCCAAAAATGTCACAGCAAAGGGGAAGGGTTCCATAGAGTGCACGAAAGTGGAGGCTTCCGGTGATGTCCCATCACAAAAGGAACACAGGGATGAGAAAACAATTTCTGTGTCACCCATGTTAAAAGACCAAGCCACGCCAGGTAGCACCAGCGGTCCTTCAGGCACAACCAGCTCTAAGTCTAGAATCCCAAAAAAATCAACATCAGATACGGACTTGAAATCACCAGTGAAACCAGATAAACCCTCGGTGGCTGATGTCTCTGGGTCAATGGTCAGTTCCAAACCACAGAGACCAGCTAAACCCAAAGAATTGTTTTTGAAATATACAGCTGCTACAACCAAAGTTGGCAGGACATCTAGTTTTGAGGAAGGTAAAGGGGAAAAAGCTCAGTCAGGGGAAATTTCCCCCACAAAAGCACCATCCAGGCCAATAACAAAGCTCACCAAAGAAAAGTCTGTTGAGGACTCTGTGAAACTTGTAAATGGACTGGAGAAAAGCCACGAGGAAAGGAGTATTAGTGCGACCCAAACAACTGACAGGGAAACTGCGGACGTCAAGAAACCACCAAAGAGCCGGCTACCCATTACATCTCCTACAAGGAAGAAGAATGATGAAATGCCTCAAACAAGTGGCACCGATGGTAAAAACATTACAGTCGGTGAGACAGAACCAGGTATCAGCAGTATGTCTTCTGTGCCAGCCAATCCAGAACCGCAGGAAATTACAAGTACCGAGGAGAGCCTCGCTGGCGAGATTCAACCCCTCGACCCGGAAAGTCCTGAGAAGGGTAAGACAGCACAGTTATATGTACTAAAAAATCCATCAGAAAACAGATAATATATGTTATTTATGTGATCCTGTTCAGTCTTGATTGCTGATGTTTTTTTCATCCCAAGACTCCCTAGACTCTCTTGGCAATGTCATGAGAAAAATCCTTGGGCTCCCCTGTTGACAGTGAATGAAACAACTTTTAAAAGTTGAAAGAACAACTTTATAGAGACAGTTCACATTGAGAGAAATATGTTTTCATTTTGTGGTTAATGTCTTGAAGTTCATTTGGATGTCAAAGCTCAAACGTTTAGTGTTTAATGTCAGTGTCCAATTCATTGTCAATGGAGGAGCTCTAGATTTATCTTTGTCTAGGTTTTTTTTAATATATTTTTTTCTGTGATCTCCAGCTCCGAGCAATAGTTGTTTGTTGTAGTGATTGAATGGACAAAGATATTAGGAATAACTTTCAGCTTACATGGTGTTATTTTGTTTTGTTTTGTTTCCAACAGGAAGTAAGATACCTACAATCTTACCCAAACATCTCCCTAAAAGGAGCATTAGCCAGGAGGAGAGTGACACACCCGTCTCCTGTCCCTCTCCACCTCCCACCAAGCGAGAGAAGGCTGGCTCACTGAGGCTTAGAAAACAGAGTGACACCCTATCTGCCACCAGTAAACAAAGCCCAAAAAGTCCAGTGAGGGATACAAGTGACCCGTCATCTTCTATGAGCAAGCTTCCTATGCGGCGTCAGAAAAGCCCCATCAAAGTTAACTCCAGAAAACTTCAAGGTTCCCCAACCAGGAATTCCACAACCACATCCATCTCTAAACAGAAATCTCTGCTGGAGGACTCCAAAACAGAGACAGCTGTCAAAGTGTCTGAAAATACTGTGACGGTAGACACTGAGCCACAGGACCCAGCGAAGGATAAGACCAGTGATGATAGATTATCATCTCAGTTTGATTCTGTGCATAGAGATATTTTACTAGTCAATAGCTCAGCAGTGGAAGAAAAACAAATTACAAAAATAGATGACCAGTCCAGTAGCTGTGAAATCAAGACAGACAAACTGGAAGCCATAGAGACAAGTTCAACAACAATTCAAGGCGATGACGCAGTTATTACAACAAACTCTCAGGTAAAACCTACACCAGTAACGGACCCTACACCTGAGGCGTTGCCTAGCAGTGAAGTTGTAAAAACAATTGGAGCTCAATTACCAGTCACTGAAGCAAGCAGTGCTGAGACAGATAGCCAAGGAAGAGAGCATGAGGCCAAAGTACAGACAGAATCTGAGTCTCCACCTGCAAATGTACCACACATTGAAAGTGACCTCACCACACAGCAACCACAAACAATATTACCGCCAGAATCTTCTCAGGTCAAAGTAAATGACAAACCCATGTCAGAGGTAAGCCAGCCAATAAGTAACATAAACCCGGATTCAATCCAGGAGAAAAGTCTTTCAGAGCCAAACCGTATTGTGTTAGTCCGGGACATTATACCTTCTCATCAGGATTTAATGGATACGTCAGCTAACCACTCTAATCAGAAAAGTGTTGTGCCCAGTAATGCCTCCCTGAAAGCAGCAGATGAGGTCATATCAAAAGAAGAGGAGATTAGCAAAAGTAATCTGCCTGCTGAATTAAAGGATTTACAAGAGCAAGATACTGAGGGGAAATTTTCAACTACAGTCACACCCACTGCGGTCTCAGTTGATGCTAACCTGGCCAAGGCAGAAGAGCCAACTTTAACTGGTCCGGCAGATGATAGTTTGTCCCCTAATCTAGCCATGGATTCAGTGAAAACCAGTGAGGAACAGAGGGAAGGCAAAGAGATTGACAGGAAACCAGAAAAGGCTTCGGATATGCAAACAGAGACTATGATTGTTCTGAAATCTGCTGAGCATGTTGAGAATCAGCTGGACAAAGAGCCTCTTTTAGTCAGACAGAATTTGGCAGAAGAACTTAAGAGACTGGAGACAGGCATAAAACAAAATGAAAAGCTGAATGAAGCAGGAGTGGAAAGCACCGACTCAAAGACCAGTTGCAAAGAGGAGCTCAAGTCCATAATCCTCAATGATGAAGTAAAGAAAGCTGTTACAAAACCAGAGAAACCTTCAACAGAGGCAAAGCGTCTTCAGCCTGATTCAGAACAGGAACCAGGGACAGTAGGTACAAAAGCTCTGGAAGAGAAGCGGAGAGAGGCAGAACAAGCAGAAATGTTACGTGTAATCCCTGAAAATGCAGTCGCTGTGGTCGATACCAAAAAGGAATCTAAGATCTTTGCAGAGAGTGGAGACAAAGAGACAAAGCAAGCGGATCAGCAGATGAAGACATCAATGATGAACACTAAACAGGAACCCAAACAAACTTTCACAAAAGATGAGAAGGTGAAAGACAGCGTCGCAAAACAAGAGGACAAACACAATGTAGCTTTAAAGGAGAGCAAAATTTCACAGATGTCAACTCAAGAACCAAAAGCTGGACACACTAAAGCTCAGAATGATGAAGGTACCAAAGAAGAGACTGAGACAAAGGAGTCACCAATGACGAGTTTGGTGAATGTGACTGCAATGGAGAAAAGTGACTCTGAAGTTAGCATAATTATTAAAGACCAAGATGAGAAGGAAGTTACAAAGCCAGAGAAAAACACTGATCAATCAACAGAATCCAAAAGTCCAAATTCTAACTCGGTACAGGAACCAGAGACAGTAGGCACAAAAGCTCCAGAAGAGAAGAGGAGAGAGAAAGAACAAGCAGAAAAATTGAGTGTACTCCCTGATGCAGTCACTGTAGTCGATACACAAAAGGAATCTAAGATCTTTTTGAAAGAATATGCAGAGAGTGGAGACAAAGAGGCAAAGCAAGTGGATCAGCAGATGAAGACATCAATGAAGAACACTAAACAGGAACCCAAACAAACTTTCACAAAAGATGAGAAGGTGAAAGACAGCGTCGCAAAACAAGAGGGCAAACACAATGTAGCTTCAAAGGAGAGCAAAATTTCACAGATGGAGTCAACTCAAGAACCAAAAGCTGGACACACTAAAGCTCAGAATGATAAAAGTACCAAAGAAGAGACTAAAATAAAGGAGTCATCGATGACGACTTTGGTGAATGTGACTGCAATGGAGAAAAGTGACTCCGAAGTTAGCACCAAAAAAGACCTCAAGTCCATAATTATTAAAGAACAAGATGAGAAGGAAGTTACAAAGCCAGAGAAAAACACTGATCAATCAACACAATCCAAACGTTTAAATTCTAACTCAGAACCGGAGACAGTAGGCACAGAAGCTCTGGAGGAGAAGAGAAAAGACACCAAATTACCTGAAAAATCAAGTGTTGGCACACCTGAAAATGCAGTCACTATGACTGATGTGAAACAGGAACATAAGATCCTCATCAAAGAAGGTGTTAAAGATGAAAATAAAGAGACAAAGCAAGAAGATCAGCAGATGAAGGCATCAAAGATGGACACCAAACAGGAATCAAAATCCATTGCCATAAAAGATGCATTGAGGAAGGAAAAGGGTTCAGAACAAGAGAACAAACCCGATGTTGTCTCAGATAAAAGCGTATTTCACAAGACAGAATCAAAACAAGAGCCAAAATTCATTAGCATTGAAGCACAGAAGAGGAATGAAGATGGCAGAGAAGAGGCGAAAATAAATGAGTCATCAACCGGGACTGTTGCTACACAAAGAGGCTCAAAAGAAGAACCGCCATCTCCGAGAGAAAAGAATATCCTGATCCTCGGTGATGTACCAAAGCCTTCAAAGACAACATCCAGTGCCAGTTTGTCTCTTCCTCCTTCAATGAAACTATCCACTCCGCCTCAGACTCTTCCGCTGAAGAGCAACTCTCCATCTAGCTGGTTAGACGTGGAACAAGGTCCAAAACATCCTCAGAAGAACACAACAGAACACAAAAGAAGACCAAGGGCCACAGCCAGTATGGACGAAACCCTAGAGTCTGACGACTTTGACAATTTCATCAGGAGCATTAAAGAGGGCGGCATTCCTTTCTCACTACCTCCAAAGAAGCACAGTCATATGAAAACCCCGTCTCCACCTTTTGCCTTGCCCGCCATCAAGGAGGACCATTTTGAGAAAACATTTGACCCCGAAGAATTCCTCTTTGGTTTGAGGAAAAATGACAAAGTTTTTAGGGATCCCTCACCAGCTATGATGATAAAACAAAAGGCCGCTGACAGGGAAGGAAACAGCTTGGCAAAACGTGCAGGTACAGAAAAAGGTCTCACTTACAAAGCCGAAGAGGAGGCAAAAGTTGAAGCGGGAAAGGAAGAGGTACAAAACAACGGAGAAGAGCCTGGGAAGCTCTCTGCGCGACTAGGAAGGATGTCCATCCTCTCTAGCCTGCTGAATTCACCTCGGTCCTCCAGGAAGGCCAAAGAGGAAACTACCTCTGCCCCAAATGGCGTGCTTCCATCCAGCCAACAACAGGATCTCCCTTCCGTTGGGAAACCGGGAATTGTTCATCCACCTCTGCCTGGCATAGGGACAGATAAGGCGGGTGTGAAAGGTATGGATCCAGGCCCACTTGTGGGTGTGGGTGTGGGTGCAGCTAGTGACTCAGCGAGTGGCGGCCCCTCCTCTCCTCCTCTTCCCTCGTTCTCAGAGATAAAGCTGCCTGATCACTTAGAAAAATACCTCAAGAAGGACAAAGGTGTATCTGACGCCTCCCAAGGCTCCACACAGACTACCAAGACTAAGCTGAATCCTAAGGGAAGTGCTGCTATGGACCAGGGTCTGACTGCAGGACTTCCTCAAATTGACGTGGGCCTGAAGGGCCCTGCTGGACTACCTCCATCCAGCAACTGTATCCAGCAGATCTCTGGGAATGGACTTCCTACTTCTAAAACTAAGGTAGGTGTTTGAATATTTGAATGAAAGGCTGCAGTAATTTATTTCATTGTGTGCTTCTAGTTTTATTTATACCATAACAAACAATTATAGAAATGATAGAGAAACGAATGCCCTAAGACCCAGTGATCGGAGCCCCTCCCTGCCAGAGGAGCCTCTCATATTACTTCACCACAGTGTTCACTGTTGACAAAAGAGTGATTCATTCTTACAGCTGAATGGGTTTTGACCTGCAAGGACTTTTGAACATGGAGAGGCACTGCAGAATTCTTCACCCTTTTCAAAGTGCTGATATCTCCTTCTTATTTCCGTGGTGATTTGTCTCTAACTTGAACAGTATGCGGTTTTTGTTGTGTGCTGTTGTTGGAACAAAGCCAGGAATCATTTGCAAGTGAGGGCAGGTGAAAGGAGAATGTTGCCAGCCTAGAAAACATACAGAAATCCCTGCCAAAATGAGTTCATCTACTCCGTTACATGTCAGGATTAGAATCAACATGCAAATATAGCAGGTCTATGCAAAGAACATATTTGTGTTCAGATAAGCACAAGGAAGATGCAATAATACTTCCTCTACAGCAAGCAGTGTGTTCATTCATTGCTCTCAAGCTAACAAACAAGCTAATCATTCTGCAGGTCTGAAACCTTTCAGATGAATTTGCAGCACAAGTTTAAGATAACTGAAATGTGATGTTTCCTCACAGAGACCTGAAGTGAGAGGGTTCCACAAAAGGCCTGGAAAGGTACGGTTAAATGCTTTTCACGGCCAATTGTACAAATGTGATCACAATGGTAAAATGTTGCCGCCACATATTGTACTGAAATATCTACTTTTGGTTCAGATAATCATACATGAGCATGCTCAGTTTGGAGGGGAGGCCTTCGAGGTACACCATGACGTAGAGGACGCCACCACGATGCAGCTGTCTCCTGTCATCTCAGTCAGAGTCACCAGAGGATGGTAAGGGTCTGCTTGCCAGTCTAAAGTCATAGTGTTGATTTTATATGAATATTAGTATCATAAACATATAAAGCCTAGTTTTAGGTATGTATGTAAAAAGGGAAGAAACACGTCAATTTTACAAAGTGATCTGTTTGCTGTTTTTGGTTTTAACACACCTCAATGTTATTGGTAGGTTGACACATTTAATAAAAGAAATAGCATAACAAACCAACACTCTGCTGTGTAGGTGTAGCCATACCTCATTCATATGCATAGTATATAGTGATGTTTGCTGTCCTAGGCTGTTGTTTGATGTGCATATTTGCTAATTCAAGTTCAAATAACTATAGATAGATTGTGCGATGTAATTCTGTCTCTCAACTTTCAATAGCTGGATCCTATATGAAAAGCCTGGGTTCCAGGGGCGTACCATTGCCCTGGAGGAAGGTCCCACACAGCAGATAGTGAATATGTGGGCAGAGGAGGGAACCCCCACTACACTGGACCAGATGGGTCAGGCCATTCCAACAGCACCCATGGTCATAGGGTCTCTTCGATTGGCAGTTAGGGTGAGTCACTGATGAATTTCTTCAGTATTACTGATCTTTGGTTCCGTCCTGTCACTCTGGCATATTACATCCATATTGTCATTGTTCTGTCCTGTAATTATTTTCTCAATCTATTTCAATCCACCTAAAATTCCACAAAGGTCATCAGTCCATGTAGGTTTTGCATGTCTTGGTTTCACGTCATTCCTACGAAGAACTAGAAATCCTCATACAACTGCTGTTTATTTTGTGATTGATAGGACTACAGTGTGCCTTGTATTGACCTGTTTGCTGAGGTGAATGGGCTGGGAAGGCGGGCATCGTACTGCGACGACACCATAGAGATTGGCTCCTTTGCGATCCCACAGCCCACTGGCTCCATCAAGGTCCACTCTGGAGTGTAAGTTCTGCTACCAAATGTTCTTTTATGTCACTCATTTCAATTCAACCGGTAGCTATTGAAGTAATGTGGCATTATTTAAACAGCCCCAGTATACCTGATGTTGAATTACCTTTACTTTGCTTGTTAGTATGGAGTTAGCAATGTGCAAAGTAGTATTTTGCATATTGCCACTTTCATTTTCATTGTTGCTGACAACAATGCACACAGCGCCACAACAGTGCACAGTGCCAGAGATGCAAACAGTATGGGAAGTGTATGTGCAGGGGCTGTGGGCAGCATCTGTTTGTCCATGGAGGAATGCAGGCTGCACGCTAGAGTTTGTGGTATTACCATAATGTTAACTGCTGCTGATTATTGATGGTTAGTACTTAGATTTTACGACTGGCTCATGGTGTAAAGAACGAAAGTAATTAGTGCCTTCATTTTATAATAAGATAGGGCAGCATCTTGCATTTCCAAGGTGATGTGAATAGATAATTCACTGAATGGTCATAACCATAATTTATAGTTTTGAAAATGAGTGTTGAGGACAACTGCCCCCACCTCCCCACCCTCTCTCTCACACTCACACTCTATCTCCCTCTCTCTCCCTCTCTCTCTCTGTGTCTCTCCAGCTGGCTGGTGTACAGTGAGCCTGGGTTTGAGGGGTTCGTAGCCGTGCTGGAGGTGGGGGAGTATCCCTGTCCACAGGCCTGGGGTTTCCCTGAGCCCTACATTGGGTCTTTCAGAGCCCTGCGAATGGTACAGTACATACAATATAATATGCGTCTGACCTACTTGCAGAATATTAGCAATCGACTATCAGATCAAATTTAGGACATATGTTTGTACTGTAGTGATTTTTGAATGGCTTAAACTGAATTGTCTCGGTCTAATGTCTGTCTCTTCATAACAGGGGGCAATGAAGGTGGAGCACCCCAATGAAGTTAAGGTATGTGTTGAATTACAATAACATCTATTCATATCTGCTGTTAATACAAAAAACACACATCCAAGGTTAAATATGGATTTTCTTACTCGTTTCTACAGTAAAAATACCAGTCTCATGAAGTTTCAACACAAATTCCTGTATGTCACATTTATCAAGACACAGGATTTGATGTAACAAGCCCTTGTAGAAATCTGGCTCAGGTGCCAGAGGGAAGACGGGTACATGAGAGAGGAAATGTCATGTAAGGTTTTCACAGATGTTTTATTGAATTTGGCCCACAACGCCTTCTGAAACTTCAGCTGGTATGACAGGGCCTAGACACATTTATCTGTGATGAATTTATTATGACGATGGGTCGGCTGTTATTCCCACAGGGCTGTGAAGCATTGCAGCTTGTTAATGCCCTGACAGAGAACTGGCTCATGGCACCAGCGGGTGCTGTCTCTGCATGTTGAAATCAGTAACTAGAGTTTGGAGTCAGTCTACTTTATCAGCAGAGATTTTAAAGCCTTCAAAGAATACTGGAAATGAGAGATGAGATTTTATATTTATCCAATTTGGTTTGGTTTTACCAATGCTACCAATGCTCTCTGACATAGTTTTATTCTTTAACCTTTATCTAACAAGGTTAGCCCCGTTGAGATTAAGAATCTCAAGGGAGACCTAGTCAAGAAGGTAGCATGACAAAAACAATAATAATTGCAGACCAACATACAATTGAAGTTACATAAAATAAAGAGCCAATTAAAACAGTGGATAAAATCAAAATACAGTCAAGTCACATAATTCTAATTTTCTATGTAACCACACCAAAAGGCAATAGCTCATCATCAAATAAGCATGCTCATTGGTCAAAATTACCTTAAAGGTGCTACGTGTAACATAAGCAGCAACCAGGACATAAACCCCTATCCGGCTTCCCACCCGCAGACACGGCCAATTGTGTCTGTAGGAACGCCCGACCAAGCCGGCGGTAACACGGGGGCGCGAACTCGTGGCCCCCGTGTTGGAGGCGAGGGAATAGACCGCTACACCACCCGGGCGCCCGAATTAGAAATATTTCTAATCGCCATCTCTTGTATGCTGTCAGCTCACAGCCTACAGTCAGTCAGAACCCGTTTGACTGACAGGTGTGAGATGCGTCAAGTTTCACTACACTTTGCCCTGGGCAAAGCGCAGAAACTGCACTTTGCCCAGGGCACTGGGATCTGGGGACTGGGTGCATTCTACCTGGGAACAAGCATGGGCCAAAACATGCATACTCAAGAGGCACACTCACACCTACACACGCACACAGGGCCCGTCTCTGCAACTGAGGCTCATCTTCACCTCCTTCCTCTCTCATTCAGGCCTTAGTTTTTGAGAAGCCCAACTTTGACGGAGAGTGCATGGAGGTGGAGAGTGATGTGTACAGCTTGAGAGAGGGGGATAGCCAGGAGGAGGAAGAAACAGACGAGGGTGTTGGGAAGAAGAAGACATTGTCTACGGTCGGGTCTCTCAAGATACTTGGTGGTCTGTAAGTATCTCTGATTTAATGGAATCAACGATCACTGCAGGAAATAATCACGAGCACCAGTGAATTTCAGATGGGAATGATGAATTTGTCTCCACTGCCAGCCATTTTTGGCAGGCAAACAACTATTTTTAGGGATTCTGTTGTGTTATCAAGTCAAATTAGCTAGTAGAATAGTCACTTTTTGGATCCACCACCGTTATCCAATGCAGTTATTTCCTCATCCTGGTGATTATGGTTCAAGAAAATTGCCAAATCGATTCTAGACTAACATTGTATAGGAATCAGTACACCTGATTATGAAGTCTGAATTTCTCAAATGTGTGAGAAATTTCGAAAGCCATGGAACTAGCTAGTAATTAGGTATGTTTTTCTATTGTTAGTGAATGAAATAAACTTGAGAGGTTGCCAGTGGAATTTGATCTACAGTGGTGATGTTAGTGTTTGTTCCCCTCATATATCCGTGTGTTTCGTCCTTGTAGCTGGGTGGGCTATGAGGAGGAGGACTTTGAGGGCCAGCAATATGTCCTGGAGGAGGGGGAGTATCCTCACTGCAGTGACTGGGGTGGGTATGGGGATGGACTCCTGTCACTTCGCCCCGTACGCACAGTAAGTGTCATCTCAAATGTTTCCTTGGAGTTTCTGTTGATGCAGTTTGAGTTTCTATATCTCGGCTCATGCTAACTACCCAGTTCTGTACATTCATCTATTTGTCTGTTTGAAAAAGTCAGTTTACAATTCATGTATTCACAAGAAGTGTGATTTCAATTCACTTTCAGTGGATCTGACTGTGTCATTATGCTCTCCAGGACTTCCTGTCCCCCAGTGTGAAGCTGTTCAGTGAGCCGGACTTCAGGGAGCAGGGGCTCAACGTCAACCTGCTGGGTCCCGTCCCCAACATGGAGGACACAAGCTTCGGTGCCAAGACCCGGTCTGTCGACGTCCTGGGTGGAGTGTAAGTCATACCTGTCTGTTTCTGTTATTTTAACCAATAACCCACATCATGACCAACACTAAATGTTACCATGTTATTAGCGGTTACAGAGTAGATAATTGGCAGTTGATGAGTTTGTAGTTACTTATTAGTTGGTGAAGGATTTGTTTTCTGTACTTAGAGGAAATAGCTGTAGTATTAAGAAGGAAGAAGGGAAACACTGCGTCTCTGTGCTGTGCTTCCCTTGATAGTTTTTTGGGTGTGTGCTTCTCATCTCACCTAGACATGACTAAGTGTTTCTTTTAAGCTTCTTACACATGCAGACAGACACACCCAGCCCCAGAGCACACAAATATGAAATGTATTGTAGCTGATGCTTAAATATAGGAAAAAAACAGCCCTCTCTGGAGGGCAAGGATTCTTATCGATGCGTTCAAAGTTAATCCTTAACTACTGTTACTGTCAAATAAGTACATTACAGGCCTTTCAGATATTTCAGCAAAGAAAGACGAGGCCTTGCTGCTAGAATACAGAATACACACAGTAAGCAGTAAATCCAGTTTGGAAAACCCCAAATAACAATCCCCGCCCCATATAATTTTTGAGAATGTTGCCGTCAGGTATGCTACCACGTCAGCACTAAAGCCCTGTCTTACTTAACCCAGAACATGAATATTTGCCCATTGTTCATATTTTTGTAAATATGTTTAAAACTACTTTAAGTCAGTGGGTCATCCAAAATAAAGCCTTCATACTAACTAAACATAGCACGTCACTGAATAAGGTTTTGTCTATCAGCCAACTGCACATTTAAGCTGCGCTGTGAGTTTGTTTAACCTTTATTCCACCTTCACATAGTACTCCGATGTTTACTCTGCATCTGGCTCGCCTGCTAAATTGCTTTACTGCATTTCAGAGGCACGGACTTCCTGTTTGATTAGTGATAGGGTAGAGTTAGAGCCAGTGATTTGGTGCGAGAAGAACCAGTGGCTACACAGAATGATACGGCACAGATTCTTTGATCATGAAATGAAAGCATGACCTTTATCTTTTATTATTTCATGTAAAGCAATGCTGGTTAATGATAAATTCCGATAAATAAATCTGTCACCGGCAGTTTCCCAGTTTGCGTGTCAGCATGTGATTTGTGTGTTGGTGGCAGGTGGGTGGCGTTTGAGGAACCCGGGTTCAGCGGAGAGCTGTACGTCCTGGAGAAAGGCCTGTACGGAAGCCCAGAGGACTGGGGAGCCCACAACTTCAAGATCTCATCCATACAGCCTGTCTTCCACGTAAGGAAGTCTCAAGATCAGTAGGAACAGTTAACAGTGAGGTTCAACCAGCATGGCTTTTTCAAGGCCAAGGTGCCAGTAGTACATTTCTTCAACTCTGACCATTTTCATGCCAAAGAAATCCCAAGTATTCAGAGTTTTTGTCAGGGTGTAAAAGCCTCTGAAACAGCATTTACACCATGAGACACTAAAACTCTTCACTGAAACCCAGGATAATAATAATGATAATACACATTCATACATACAAAATGTTGGATTTGAATCAATTCAGCTGAAGGGCGTCCCATAGGCAACGAGTGTAATATTGAGCAATTATACATTAAATATGTAATTAAAGAAAACCGATCTAACCCCAGATCAAGACTGGCAGGATAGAACCAGACGTATTGAGAGACAAAGTGAAAGAAATAGTGTCTGCTGCAAGGATGCTGGTTTTTGTTCCTAACACCTCTCCCTGTCCGTTCTGCAGGACATGCTGACACACTCAAGCAAGTTCAAGGTGAGTCTGAACAGTCATCACCTCATTTCACTTTCTTTCACACGGAGCGCCTGTTTCCCCTCAACCCTGTGACAGGCTGCTGGTGCGTTCTCCCCGGGTCTATAAGGCTGTTTGGATGTGTGTTGCAGGTGCAGCTGTTCTCGCAGCCAAACTTCCAGGGAAAGCTGCTGGTCCTGGAGGACAGTGCAGCCGCTCTGCATGAGGACTTCCTGCCGAGGTCCTGCAGGGTTCTGGCTGGCAGGTAGGCTCCGCTAGATTAGTGTCAAACACGGCCGTGAAATATCAGTGGCATTCTAGTAATATAGGAAGTTATTAATGACTATTATTATTAATTTTAATATGATTACATAAGTAGTAATAAACCTTATTTATTCAGCACTTCTATATAAAAGCAGAATTTACAAAGTGCTTTGCAGGAAGGCATAAAGACAAGAATAGTAGAATACGTAATGGGGAGATAAAAAATAGAGAAAGTAGGTTGAAAGAAAAAAAATTCCTAAAAAAATTTGATTATGAAACAAAATTAGATTAAAAAAAAAAAACGCTGTTGTCATGTGAGAACCATAATTCCAATTTGGTTGATGGTTAACATGCTGCTGAATGAGCTGAGGAAATTTGATGACTCACTGTGCTCATGTGCCCTTTCAAAACAGCTGAAAACAACGCTGTTCTCCTTAGTTCCCGATATTTTGGAGACGCGAGGGTCTTCACACGACATTGAGGAATTAAGAAACAGCCTAAGATTAAAAGCAACAAATGACATAAAAGCAAGTCTATGAAAGTTTTAAGAAGTGGTTTAAAAGATGATAACTGAAGACAGTATCAAATCCGTAATATGTGTGTGTGTGTGTGTGTGTGTGTG
>OMOV01064821.1:0-10075 GCA_900312565.1 Beryx splendens | reverse complement strand
TCTGTGCGCGGAAATGATTGTGCGTGTAGAAAAAAGCAGGATCATCTGGCTTGTCTGCCTTCCCTGCCCTCTCCCATTCCTTGTGAACCACCCAGGACCAAAGAACACTGCTGCAGACGGCAGATCATATATACGGGGTCCAAATGGCTTCTGTCACTCTGTTCCTTCCCCAAGCAGTTGTGCTCTGAGCCCAGAGGTTGTTTGGGTTAATGTCAAGTCCCTGGGACAGTATTAGCTTTGCTGTGACAGATAGTATGCTCTTCAGGATGTTGGATGGATGGCTTTGAAAGACCCTTGTTCCCTGTTCACCTCCCTGTGTGTCTTTCTTTGCACTCTGTGTGAACTCTAGCCCTGTGGTGAAGTTGCCCTCCAGTAGTGAGTAGGGACCAGTTTCCTCACTGTCAGTTTGAGCCTTAAAGGGACAGTTCAAGTTTTTAAGAAGCCTGTCAGATTCCTCATATTCCTCTCAGTCAATCCAGAAAGCACTTGGAGTATCGGTTGTTGAGACTTTTTTTTGTGTGCATTTTAGCAATGCGAGTTAAAGTCGTTGGGGCTGTAAACTAATTATCTGTAAAAATCACATGCAGTACCTTTTAAACAGTTTCCTCAGTTTCACAACACAGTTTACTATTCAGAAGGACTTGCTGCATGTGTGACTTTCCTAAGAACGGGCCTCAGCTCACTGATTTCACAGTTATTGCTCAGAAATGTTAACAACCTCTGCTTTTAATAGCTCAACATTAAAACACCGAAGTAAGTGCTATTTGAATGGACTGAGAGGACGCCCAGCCCATGATGAAATGGACAGACTTCTTCAAAAACAAAAACAAAAAAACTGGCACACAAGTCCAGATTTATGTCTTGGGGGGAAATTCACTTTATTCTGCGTAAGTTGTGTAACTCATCGTTGTCAGAAATGTTCTAACAGATTGAAGTTGGCTGGGTGTTCAGCTAAGTCTAGATCTATGCAATACATTACCACATATCACACATCTTTTGGTCTGCCTCAGAGCCATAGTCTCTCTTTGTAACTCCTCTGACTGCTCACACTATGACATATTGTTTGATTTGTCATACATGCACATACCAGCATGTACGTACAGATGCATGCTGTGGTGTATGGGCACTAACCTACACATGAACACAAATACACACAGGAACACAAGTCCTCCAATATGCTGCATTGAAACTCATATTTTATATTTACAAATTTTTATTTGTCCCGTGTTGTCTATGGACCTAAGTGACCGTTTGCTTTCATAGACCAGCAAAGTAAATTAAGGAACAATAGAAAATGAAAGAGTGGATTGGATATTCTACACTACAAGTGTAAGTTTTATGGAGAGTAATCATGGGTTTACCAAAGAAACTCCTGGTAGGTTTGTGAAAGTCCCTATGATCCATATGTATGATGACCAATGTGTTTCTGTGTAATACTATATGGGTTTTCCAAGGAAGAAGTGTTTTATTTATATTTCACAGGCCCATTTTGTGTTTGTTTTTGTCTTACATGAAAGTCTGAAATTGTTGTTTTCTACAATAAAGTCTGTTTCAGTGATGCTAAGTTAACAGGACTGTCCCGCTGTAACTGTGGGTGGGGGGTATGCTGGTGTCACGTGACTGGCCAGTACTAATTGATAGAGTCGCTCGCTGCGCTGTGGCAACCGGGGCCAGACGTCTCTCAGGTCGGGAGGACAGGGGCAAGCGTGAGAGAGAGAGAGAGAGAAAGGAAGCAGATCTACAGAGAGGAAGCTATAAACTTTACAGTTAACCCAGCTGTCCAACATAAAAAAGAGTCCTGAAGGATAATAGACAGTTGAGTTTCGGGGGAATTGAAAAGTGTGGCACAATGATGACCCAGGTGGAGACCACGGTGCACTATGACAACGGCTACGAGGATGAGTACATGATGCAGGAGGACGAGTGGGACAGGGACATGCTGCTGGACCCGGCCTGGGAGAAACAGCAAAGGAAAGTAAGTAAAGAAAAGCGACAGAATACCAACAAAAAACTGCTGAATAAATTTACTTCACGCACAGGACATAAAGGAGGATTTGTGGTAGGGCATGTAGGCTATTTGTCTGAATTTTCAAAAGAGGCTACATTTTGGGCGTTATCTCTGTGGAACTCATATTTCTGGTATGTGGATTCAGCCAGCTCCCTTGGGACCGGTGTCAAGTCAACTAGAATAATAAAATAGAACTTCTGGTAACGATTTTCAGAATAAAACCCTTATTGACAAACATATTTTTAAACACGTTTGAGTAGCCTAATACAAATTTAAAATGAAGAATAAAGAATTTTTTTTTTAAAAATCAAAACTAATCTGTAAATAGAAACACATTCTGCTTCTTTATTCATCGAGCAACACATTTTTTGCGCTTTTATTTTGAAGGCTAAATCTCGTAACTTCCGGTATCGTTCTGCCTGCTTGTGGCTGACTTGACGCAGCCAGAGGCCAGGGAGATTGTCCTGGCTCGCGCTTGACGGACGGATGCGGTGGGTACCAGCTAACAATAGCTCCGCGCGCGGCTCTCCAGACTGTTGCCATTCCACTGATACGCCCGGAATGCGAGCTGTCAACAGATGCTCCTAACACATGATGACGCTCTTGGGATTAGAATGGATGCTATATCTAATTTTAACCTCGGGACCAAAAGGCATTATAGTAGGGTTAATCCAGTGTCCTTGGTGCGGAATTCTTTTGTTTATAGAAACCGCACAAAAATATTGTACCAGCACCAGCAGCCGTCTGAATATAGTCCTGCCACTCTGTCAGTTGGTTTTAGGGCTTTAAAGTCGGCCTGCGCCTTAACTGCAGGCCTTTTCCACAACTAGCTCCATGGCCTAGCTCAGCTCATGACAAAACTGTATTTTTGGTAACACACAGCAGCAAAATGCCAGCCAAGTGCCTTAATAAGTGTTGGTTTTTCCAGTGATAATTATTTGGAGTTGACTGGAGTTGTTTGTTCGCTCACAGAGCTGATAATACTCTGGGTCAGCTGTTCAAAACTATCTAAAAGTGTTAAATGACCTCTGATGGGTGTGGTCCTGTATAAACACTGGCACAGTGTTGGTTTTTGCACTCTCAGAGTTCAGTCAACAGTGAATATTTTGCTGGTTCTTACCTGGCCCAAATGAAACAGATTTGGACTCTGCCTTGAGCATGTTATACACTGTTCATCCCAATTCATCTTTGGCATGCACAGTTCCCCTGTTGTAGCAGGAGAGCAGTAGTGTTGGCAGGAGGCACTTGTTGGCACTGTAAAGGACACTCCATCAGGCGCCACAGCAGTGTCTTAAGGAAAGAGGCCTTAATTAGCTTTTCCTAATCATTTCCCTCCCATAGCCTTAATCCTCTCAGCCAGTTAGAGCCACGGTGCAGAAGGGATGGAATTGGGCTCTGCTTATTTTGAGTCTTGTTGGCAACTGCGGTAGTTTTCGTCGCTTCTTAATGTGCCAAAGCTTGTGTGACCAGATCAGGTGTGCTATTACCTGACAGGTTTATCAAGGGGATTGCTAGGCGCTAAGCCTTCACTGCTGATTTGTGTAACTGAGAGAAATAATTGTAATGGATGACTCAGGAGAGATTGGCCAAGTCTGCAAGTCTGCTGTAAAAAGTGTGACATCGGATGTGTGTTGCATTAAGGCAAGGCAAGTTTATTTATATAGCACATTTCCTACATAAAGGCAATTCAAAGTGCTTTACACAAGGTATATAAGACATTAGATAAGAAATACAGGATAAGATAAATAAAACAAATAAAAAGCGATAAAGTGTATAAGAAGAGAGAATAAATTAAGAATTAAGGGTGAAAAATTATTACATATAAGGTAAATGGAAGATGGAATCAATAGAAAATGAGAAAACACTATGATCTGTTAGCCTGTCCTTTCGGGTGTCCGCTAACTCGCCCTCATATAACAGTGAAATTGCATTCAAACACACAGTAGTCATTTATTTTCCACCCCCTGGACGCTTTGTACGGCCAGGCTCTGACCTAATGCGGCCTCAAAGGCATCAGCCAGCTCAGTGACAGGGGTGGTCTTCTCTGGATGTGATTCATAAATATTTTTAGCTGTAATCGTCAGTGGTCAGTAGTGCTGGTAAAGGGGTAAAGGGGGGGGTGGAAAGTGGGCGGCAGGGCTCTGTGACTGCAGCAGGGTCAGATATGAAGAGCCGGCGAGCCAGCCAGCCACATTTTTTTTAAAGGAGGGCAGCGGTTCAATGTCACATACAGCCGAGGGGTCTCTCTCTCTCAGGCTGGAATGTGATGGCCTTTATTACAAAGCCTCTAATACAGTACGGCCCTCCTGGGTGCAAGGCTGTGTAAGAACTGTGTAAAGGTCTTAACCCGTTGAACTCTGATTTTCACCTTAAATGACTAGCTTCAAAGTTAGAAAAAATATGTACATCTTCTGTATCTGCTTGCTTCAATGCTTCACTGAATCTATATCACGCTTATATCGAGTGAAATATTCCAACCCAAGATGCCATTTTTGGGGGGCTACACCATTACATCAAATGGAATAAAATCTAGATGACTTTTGCATCATTTTATTCATATTTCCATGTAATTCAACATGACATATTTGGTATATTTGGAAACCTTGGGACCTTGACTAGAATATAAAATAAAGTCCTGCGGGTTTGTACAAAGCTTGGCCACGCAGCATGTGTTTGTAATGATGGTGCGGTGGGACCGGCAGGGCGGAAGAGGTTTTAAGGAATGGGAAAACGCTCTCTCAGTCAGACCCATCAGTCGGTGTGAGGGTGAGCACAGTGTCATCAAGGCAGCTTACATTACAGTATGATCAATGTCTTTTACGTTGTTGTGTGGTCTGCTGTAGCCTATGTGCTGATTAGCTCACTGCTTTGGGCACCTCGAAGCACAGAGATCACATTTCTGCAGCCTATTACACGGCTCTGTAGGAGATACGGTTAACATTTTCAACAATATGAAATTTCTATTTATTGGAATTTTGGATTATATTCCCATCCTTTATCCATGCCTGCCTTTGTCCACACTGTACCTTAACACAGTAATGAGTGTAACCTGGAAGAACACCATACAAGTATTGTGATAAAGCTATCTCCTTGCAGCTGATCATATTTTGAGTGCCAAAATAGTGTTGTGAGTGGCGAGACGTTTTGACGTTTTCCTCTCTGTCTCTTATCATGAGGCACACCAGAGCGGTCTAAATTTAACACCTTATATCAGTCGGAATGCGCTCTGAGGTCTGCTGGCAGCTTTCATCGGTACAGTGCTGATCGCCCGTGAACCCTGCTGCTGGCTATTGAAAGACTTACATGTAAAAATAGGAGGAGAAAGACAATGATCCTGTCTAAACTCGTCATACCTTATTTCAGTGCAACACGTGGACCGCATATTACAGCACATTTGCTCTGATATTTGTTCGCTGTCTGCTTAGGAAAGGCGGGCGTTTTAAAACAGGATGTATGCCGCTGTAGGAAAAAGTTGAAATCGAACACCAGCGGGTCAGCAGACCCTCAGCACATAGGTTAATCTCAAAATGTGGCACTGGTCAGAGAGGCTAATGGTTGATATGATATATGATGTTTTAGCAAAGACTTGTTAAGCTGTTAGCTGCTTCAGCTTGTTTACATCCACTGCAGGGTGGAACATACTGGTAGGAAGATGTTCAGTTATAAAATAATAAAAGCCCAACTTGCTTTTAGGAGTTTGCTTTTCAAAATGTTTTTTATACATTCATAACAACTTAGTGGTGAAATGATATCGCTCCATGTTTGAATGAATTTTTTCTGCTCTCTGTTCTCTGCCACTCACTCTCATATCTGTGTTTTACAGGAGTTACAGGTTGCATCTTAACAGAAGTTTTCAAAACTTCACAGGAATTGCAGAATATTATAAAACCACAGACTATTATTCATTGGCATGGTGACATTTAAAGTTGTCAAATCCACATTTGACTGACCTGAGTCTCCCTCCCCTGGTAGACGTTCACAGCCTGGTGTAACTCCCACCTGAGGAAAGCAGGGACACAAATTGAAAATATTGAGGAGGACTTCAGGAATGGACTCAAACTCATGCTGCTGCTGGAAGTTATCTCAGGTCAGATGGCTCAACCTGCTGAAAGAGACATTTCTATCATAACTCAACTCTCATCCCTGTAGTCTTCACTGCTGTAGTTTATTTTGTTTATATTGTAATGAGCACATGAAATTACTTATTTGGCTCTGCCACTTTATGGTCCATCTGCAGGAGAGAGGTTACCCAAGCCAGATAGAGGGAAGATGCGTTTTCATAAGATTGCCAACGTCAACAAAGCACTGGACTTCATCACAAGCAAAGGAGTAAAACTGGTCTCCATTGGAGCTGAAGGTACCTGAACCCTTCCTGCACATATGAACGTATTACAGGCAGTCGGCTGTCCAATATGGACCCACATACATAGGATAATATCTATGAATGCGGTTGGCCGAGTGTGAACGTTAAGTTAATATTTTATCATACCCTTCAGTGATATCTGATGGTAACAGATTGTTCCTTTTTCAGAGATTGTGGACGGGAATGTAAAGATGACTCTCGGAATGATCTGGACCATCATCCTCCGCTTCGCCATTCAGGACATTTCTGTGGAAGGTGACATTATAAGATTCAAATCTAGTGAGACAGGTGTCACTCATAGGTTTTCTATAGATGCTGTGGCCACAGAATGTGGAGACATGTGGGAGTTACAATAGCTGAATGGCAACATGTGATAATTGTTCAATATACATTTGTTTTCCAAAGACAAGTCTTGGAATACATCAGAGCAGAGGATTGTAGGATACCGTATAGGAACAAATCACAGACCATAGTTTACACTTCTTTACATTTCTGGCAATCCACTCTTTCCTCAGAAACATCTGCCAAGGAAGGCCTTCTGCTGTGGTGCCAGAGAAAGACTGCCCCCTACAGGAATGTCAATGTCCAAAACTTCCATGTCAGGTGAGTGTTAAATGCTGATTGATTACAGTGACAAGATACATCATTGATAGCAGATTCAGCTTCTCATCTCATTATATACATGTCATGGCATATTCCAAGTAAATTAATGATTAGTATAAAGGCCAACTCAATAAACAAACAAAAAGGCCTTTGTACTCAGGATTAATGACATAAATAGTACTTAGATGCTTAGAGACAGTGATATGAATGTTTAGTTTTGAGCAGTCAGAAATGCCAAGTAAAATGATTTCTTTTCTTGCCAGACACTTTGAGGGGAAAATGATTTGCACAGATTGTGCTAATATAATCAAATGACACCCTCCCATGGTGTGAATCTAATTGAATGGCATCCTGACATGATGTCCCATCAGATTTTGCAAAATAGCAGATAGATTAGCATAATGACAGCATCATCAGATAGCATTGTGCCAGTACTCAGTTCTTACTGAAGCTGACCTTCACCAGCGCAAAGTGTGAGGACTGAGTCTAGCAGATTGCCTCTTTGAACTCTGAAGTCTGACATGTTGATTCTCTCTGCTCATTGGCTGGTGAAGCTGGAAGGACGGCCTGGCCTTCTGCGCCTTGATTCACAGACACAGACCCGACCTCATCGACTACTCTAAGCTCAGCAAGGTGTCCAGTGTGGCCTCACTTGTAACCAGGATGCTGTGTCCCAACCCCAATCACTAACAGATTAATGTCCACAACATTTACATTCCTGTCTCTTTCACAGTGTGAATTAACGGAAATGAACACAAACTGAAATCAGAATAGCGACTCTTCGGGTTGCTGTAGAGTAAATGTCTTACCTGTGTTGTGAAACACTGAAGAAAATTGTAGGACTAGAGTTGGATGCCGTCTTTGACTCGCGTCCTCTCTCCACCGCACACGTTTTATTTTGCAATGCTCATCCGGTTGTCTGTTTTGGGCTCTCTAAGCTGGAAGGATGGGCCGGCGTTCAGTGCCTTGATCCAGAAACACAGACCGGATCGAGTACCATAGTCTGAAGGTACTGTAGGAACAGTGCAGCATAGTGTTTGGTCCAGAGATTGTAGACAGTAATGTGAAGTAAATGACCTTAGGTGATGTCAGCCTTCCATGTTATGGGAAGTGAAGTCCAGGCAGTCGCACGCAGTATGTAGTGTGCAGTAGTTTGCTGTGTAGTGTGGATTGCTGTAGATTAATAGCGTTTCATTTGATAGTGGCTACAGTCTTAATTTACTCTATGGATATTACGGGTGTCTACTTCACAGCAGGATGTTGTTTATCCTAATCATTGCATTTAATTAGTCTAACTTTGTCCCTCATTACTTTTAAATGTAGTGTATCCTTTCAGCATAATCAGCCTGATTCAGACCTTTACTTAAGTTGATTATTATGTTTACTGTGGCAGTTACCACGCTTGATTTACTCACGGGGAACCATGGCCTCCTGCAAGATGCAAGCTTGAAGTGATGAATACGTAAATCAAAGAGTGTCTACCTTCACATTATGATATATGGATTTCGATTTTTGACTTGCATGCATCTAAAACACTGCAATATGTCTAGCACTCCCATCAGATAATGATCTAATATTTGCATACTACTAAATGCAAAATACATCAAATGATGTAAATAGCTCGGTCACAAAAACATGGAGGAATTAATTAAGGAATTAATTAGACTGTGCAACACTTTTGATTGGTCTCTGAATACTTGGAATGGTGTTTAAAGTAGACTACCAGTGGGCTGGAGTGTGCCAAATCATTTAAATGTACTGGGTTTATTAGATACCCAGGGTGCCCAAGTGCCTCGATCATTGAGCTGTGCGGCTGATTTGCACAGCCAGATAGCATAGCTGACAGCCCTCATGTGTTTCTTCAGGTACCATGCGCTCTCTCCATCCTGGTGACAGGTGCTGTCAGCCAGACAGGGTGGCCAGGGATGTTGTAGGAATATTTCAAGTCTCTGTCTTCTATTTCCCTGCATAGTTCTTAATGACAATGAGCATATATACCCCAATATATTGGCCAAACACTGATGTGCAAGGACAGCATCCACCATGTTGCTTTCCTCATGTCATAGATGCCTTCAGCTGCACACATGTGACCATCAGGGTGCAGGAACAAGCTTATATATATCTATTTAAAATAGGAAGAGACGACGTTCCATGAACATTCAATCAGCATGTGTGATGCAGATGTGACCATAACAAGTGATCAGTGCAGTTGGAGAGTGGCTTGTCTGTATGTTGAGTAGGACTTGTCATGAAGAAAGTCCTTTTGATATAAAACTTATCTTTCAAGTATCAAATTATTTCAATTATTTTTTACAGGCAAAAACTCGCAATAGACTAGATTTCAGTTTTTATAAAGGATATTTATTATGTTTTTATCCAATTAATGTCCCAAAAGCAAGTTGCCAATGAATCTTTGTGTGCCATGGTCCTAACCAAAACTAAATTAAAAGCACATGGCATTTAAAAGCAGTGCCCCAGCAGAAAGACATGAAAAAAGAGAAAAGGTCATGGTCTGATTTTTCACCATAGCCATGGGAAAGATGTAGAAACGTCTGAATAGTGGGCTTGTTAAACTCAAATGTACAAATCTCACTTGTTTGGATCTCAATCTCAGTTGACAATTTTATGCAGTCCAGATGGGGCCCAATCTGCATATAATATGTAAACACTTCAGCTGATAACGAGGAGTGACATTTTCATCTGTTTTGGAAACAGAGTAGCTCTCTGAGTCCTTTGTGCTTTTCCCCATCCGACTCACTGACCTGACTTGGTCGTGACCCTGAATAGACACAGAAACCTGAGCCTAGTCCATGCAGAGCCCAGGCTTAGCTTTACCTCTGCTGTCACATACTGTACCGCTCCTGATTGAGAATAATGGGAATAGACAGGACAAGCCTACAAAATGGCAACTGTGATATTTAGCAGTCATTGTCACGTGTTGGGCTCTGATCTGAGGTGTCATTCTGTAAGGTTTCTATATAGTAGGAGTAGGAATGGACATTTATATAGACTGTAATGGAAGCATTAGATGTCAAGCATTAGTTAGGAAGCCTGCACTCACTCACAGTCTCTCTCTCTCTCTCACTCTCTCTCTCTCTCTC
>OMOV01064769.1:2180-12400 GCA_900312565.1 Beryx splendens | reverse complement strand
AGCCCTCCCCTCCACTTACAGCGGATGAATGTCCATGCTACCGGTGCTTTTCAGAGGCTGACAACTTGGGGCAGCGGCATGCACCATTCCATATCCACGGTGTCTTCTTTTATTGGGTTTAAAATCGAGCGTGGATCGCAGCCAGACCCGGGTTGTGTTCAGGCGAGGGGACGGGGCTCACAGCAGCCCCGTAAAGCAGGGTGTTTCATACGGTGCGACTGCGGTGACACTCCGCGAAAACACGTTGTGATCCACCCCGGGGGTTGTAGCGGCCGTCCGCTCCTTCGCTCGGTCGACACGGTGCAGGGGAGGAAAACGACGCCGCAGCGGAGACACGTTTTTATCTCATGTCATTTTGGCTTTTTCCGCCCCTCTTTACTCCTAGGTGTGGGTGCAAGCGGCGGACAAGGCTACCTGTTATTTTCCAAGCGCTGATTAAAACGCACAAACAAGGACATGTCGGCAAAGACGTTCCTCTGAGCGGCCCAAGGTGTCCGACAAGAAAGCACTGTCTCCCTCTAGCTGTGGAAGACTGACCATGCGCAGTGGGGGCTCCCCGGCAGGACAGGGGACTGTAGTCTAGTTTCACAATCATTTCATTCAGTGGAAATTATCTCAATTACAGAAAGTAGAACAATGGCTTTCCATGTCATTGCATCAGTGTAGGCAGTCGTTCAGGTCAATACTACATCAGTCATGGGGGTCCCGTGGCCTAATGTGTATATTTGGGGGTCCAAAAAAAAAAAAACTGTTGAAATGACTTGTCAGTGGTTCCCATGAGAGATTTTTGTCTGTCTGTACTGATAGATAACAGCAGACAAGCTTAGTAGAGCGAGCTGTTATGGTGTGAACACGCTGCATGCATTAGAAACAGTACTTTGTAAAGGAGTTCAGTCTTTTAACTTTTTTTTAATGTTTTAATTTAAATTTGACATGACATGGTTAAGATGTCAGAGTATTGTCTAATAATGACAAGACTCTAGTGATGACATCTCTGTAAATACTTTTGACACTATGATTTTTCCATCGTACTCTAATAATGTGACAGAGGTCTGGGTGATCACATTTTGCAGGGAGAGCTTGACCTTTTTAATCACAACAAAGTCAAGATTTAATTTATGCACTGTAACAACATAATGAGAAACATAAACATGAGTTGCGTTCAGATTCAAAACACACACAATTTTATTTTTTTTTACAGTAAAAAAAAAGTGGTACCATAGAAAATATTTACACTAGTCCAATAGAACAGCGTTGAAATCCAAATGAAGAATCGGTGTGAGGACTGAGCTTGGCTGGGCGTTAAGCTCATGACCACAACAGCAGAGCCGCTGTGCTGTTCTCCACTTTCCTCATAGGTGTGACAGCAGCGCTACGTCCACGTAGATATATCCCTGTGTTAGTTTGGTTTTAAAGGGGCAGGGGGCAGACTAGCAGAGGCCTGTTCCAAAAAGGCCAGTGGTCCGGGAGGGGGGAGGTCTGTGGGTTTGCGATGCTGAACACTCACATCTTCGAGTACTTGCTGCCAGTGATGCAGTTTGGACATGTGTTTCTGAACAAGCAACTCTTTCCTCTGTAGCTCGTTACGTAACTCCGACACATCCTACAGTGAGACAAAGAAAAAGTGTGTGAGAAGCCAGCGAGAGGCAGATAAGGGGAAATGGAGAGGAATGAAAAATATGTAAATACAGACAAAGACAATGTCAAAGAAGACGAAGCAATGCCACTGAACCAAGACACTGAGATTGATAAAGCACTCCTCTGAGGGCATTGCGAGACGATTTAAGTATAACGTAGGGCTGAACGTTCTGCCAAAAAAATCATGTTGCGATTATTTTGGCAGATATTGTGATTGCAATATAAGTCACGATTTTAGTGAGATTGTTAATTTTGCATTTCATTTTCACTGAAAACAAATATAAAAATGATGATGTGATTTTTGCTGGGGTCTGTACCAAACAAGCATGTTCCCTTACGTCTGGAGAATATGATGTGTAGGCCGGGGCGTCTCTGTAGCACCACAATGCTTCATTTAATGTTATGTTGTGACACTTTTTACCTTGATCAAAAAATTGCAGTTCCTGCGATTTGGATATTGCACTTGGCCGTATTGCGATTTCGATAATATTTCGATTAATTGTTCAGCCCTACTATAACGTTAATACATTTATGATAAATGCTTACTGTAAATAATGCTCATATGAAACCTAAAAGATCAGACTAAAATATTTATTATAGTATATTATTATTATTATATTATTATTATAGTATCACAGTTCATTTCGTGCTTGTGGAGCTATGTTGGGAGGATGTTGTCACAAGTAGTTTCTACAGGTAAGCTACAACACCACAAACAATTGGAAAGTGGTAGAAAAAATGAGGACAGCTGGGGAGGGCCACTCCCAACTGTGAAGAAAGATGAAAACGGCTGCAAAGTCATTACCTCTTTCACAACCTGCTCTGGCTTCTGCACAGACAACTGAAGCCGTTTCTGCAAGAAGAAGCACTCTGTCTGTCTAGCCACGTCCAGAAACTTTTGTATGCACTGGTCCACACCTGCGATCAACACACAGATACACCAATGTAATAAACAAAAACTTCTGTTAGGAACATCGAGTCTGGAAACAGGTTCATCTCTTCTGCTTCACTCACCAGTTCGAATCTCCTCCTGGTCGGTTCCATTAACGTAGTCTTGGCTTACCAGGGATGCAAAGCAAGCCTAGTAGATGGACGCAGAGTAACATTAGTAAATTTGCTCTCTTGGAAATTAAAGTTTCTAGATCAGTGGATCTCAATCCTGGTCCTCGGGGCCCAGAGTACTGCTGGTTTTCTATCCTACCAGATAGTTAACTGCATTCGCCTGGCGTCCCAGGTGTAAGTCAGTACTCTTGCACACCTGATACAGTTAAGGCCTACACACTTTCATGCTAGCCCTACACAGGTTCCTATTCATAGTACTCCCCGCCTACCAATATGGCGCTTTACAATACACACTGCTCATTGGCTGTATGTCATTTGATTGTACTCAGCTGATAACTTATTACAGTCACCTGTTATTTTCCCACCAAGATGGCTGTGTGGCGATGTAACAGAATACTATGAACTGCTCAACCAATCAGACCTTAATTGGATCAGGTGTGGAAGAGTAAAGATGAAACAAAACTTGCAGTACTTGAGGACTGGGTTGGGAAACTGAGTTTTGGCACCAGGTGTGACTCATCAGGGAGGAACAAAAACCTGCAGGATCCTGGACTACAAGGACCGGACTCAGGACTCAGGGAGGGCAGGAGGATTATACCTTGTGCAGTGGAGGGCCTGGTGTAAGCAGGTTTTCATCCCAACCAAAGACTACAGCAGGTGATAGTAATCAGAGAAATCACCTGCAGTACTGATCAGTAACTTACTAATCAGTGAAATCACCTGCTGTATAGTCATTGGTTGGAATGAAAACCTGTTACTGGTCTAAGTTACAGAGTAACATTTAACTAAGATTAGCTAGCAGCTAACATTAGCTAGGTTTGATTATTTTTGCCAACGACGGTAGCTAAATATGAATGAGATTGCATCGTTTCTTATGATCAGACATAAGGTGCTGTGATCGCTGTAATGAATAGTTAACATTAACTGAATGCATCTTCGTCGCAACGCCAACAGTTGAAACGCCAAACATTACGTTAGTTAGCTAACGTTAGCTAGGTTACATGAAGTTAGCACACACAGCTAAGACGAGGTAACGTCAGCTCGTGACCGCAGCATCCTACCTCAAAGGAAGCCTCCAAGTCGTCCACCAGCGTGTTGTTCCCCGGACCCCTGGTGCCGGTACCGGGGAGTAAACCCGGCTGACCCGGTCCGCCAGGGCCCCCAACGGGATGCCCACCAGACGGTTGTTGGCCGGGAAACATCCCACCCATGGACGACGCCATCTTGGTCTGACTGTTTCTTGACTACCCGGTGTGCACATGCGCAGACACTGACGTTAGGTGTCTTCACAACAGATGTCTCATTTCAAATTCTACAGTAGTTTATTGAACCAACATATTAATTTTGCTGACATTCTGTCAACTTCTTAGTTAGTACATAGCTTCTTCATTTGCTCAACAAAATGCACAGAATCCAAGAGAAACGTAACTTATTAACAGCACAGGTCATGTTTTGTTTTTAGTTTTTTTTAATACAGGTCAAGTCTAAGCATTTACAGAGATGCAAAAATATTCAAGCAGTCTTGTGAACTTACATTGCAGCGTGGCCTAGAAAAGAGAACCTGCATAAATTACTTGAAAAATCCCTACAGCCCCACATTTCTGTGTAGACACTGGACTGCTTCAGGTTTATATGAATACAATACACATGATGGACAGAGGTCGATAATATTCATGGCTCTTATTTGTAAACGTTATTAGTGTTCATCTTATCTGAACAAATCTGAAGAAAAGATGGTTGTAAAATCGCTACCATCAGGTTCAGAGCTCTGCCAAGAAACTATGATAGCCTACTGTTCATCCTAGCAATAAAACATGTGCTAGAGCTGTGCTTAGACCTTGAACCTTGGTCATTAATTCTCTCTCTCTCTCTATGTGGAGAGATCTCCTGACCTCCGGGAGGACGGGCGCCGCTCAAGGGCTGAGAATCGTCTGCTATCTCAATTTGTGTCCCATCTTTCAGCCTTGGTGGGCCATCCCAGAGGCAAACTCCACCAGCGTGCGCGTTGGCCTTCCAGACATGCCTTTCCTCAGGTAGGGAATTTCGTCTTTGTTAGTCATCACCCCAGCAATGTCCAGATGGGCCCAATGAGTAACTGTGACAAACTCTCTCAGGAACGCAGCTGCTGTGCATGCACCGCCAGAACTAGGAGGGAATAAACAGCCACACTAGTCAGATACTCGGAGGCCAATAAAGCCATAAACTGACTCCTCTGCCATACAAACGTGTCTAGTAGGAGGTGCAGGAACTCGCTGAGTGTAGTGAGATACGTACCGGCTGTACTTGCCGATGTTGTTGAGGTCAGCCAGCTGGCTGTCAGTCACCTGTCTGCTGTAATGCTGGAACAGAGGCATCCGCCACACTCTGTCACCTGTCACAACACTGGCCTAGACACACACACACACAACACTCGTCAGCACAGGAGCCGAGAGACAGAGAAATCATGTGTAGAGGTGTGTGTGTGTGTGTGTGTGTATACCGTGTACAGCTTCTCCCAGAGCCAGTCAGAGTTTGTGAATACTCCAGTTGCTGCTGAGCCAAGAGCGACATCCATTGCCCCTTGAAGACAGGAGAAGCCACCTTTTAATGTTTACTCATGATTATTAAACCCATGTCATATTGTCATGCAACAATATCAGCCTTAAACTCGTTAGGTGTATTTATTTTCCCACCTGTTAGCGTCGCTGCATTGACAATGGCACTGGGGTTGAAGGTGTGAGCATAACAGAGAGCATCGGCTAGGACCAACCTGCCCTCTGCATCTGTATTATCCACCTGTACACGGAGGAACAATAAAACCCGTTGACGTACATGAGTTAGACACACACACACACACACACATACACACACACACTTAAGATAAGATTAGAGGTAACTTTGTTAACCCTTCACTGGTCCACCCACCTGTATGGTTTTTCCATTCTGGGCCCTGACAACATCACCTGGTTTATTTGCCTTTCCACTGGGCATGTTCTCACACAGGGGAGCCAGACCTGAAAGAGTTGGTCAGTAGTGGAGATAAGAGATAGTGTTCACACGTTCACACACTCTTTTTTTTCCAAACTGCCACCGCCTTATTTACATCAAAGCGAAAGAAGGAGGACGGAAAGTGGCCACTTTGTAAAAAGCGCTGTGCCTGGCTCCTTTTTAAGGACAGAGCAGAGCGCTTCCTAAAGTTGAGAAAAGTTAAGAAGTGCACATGGCATGACTGCTTTTTTATGAGCCATGAGTCACACTGAAGAAGAGGCGTGGTTTCATGTTACATTGTAAACGGACAACAAGAATAACCAAGAATTAAAATGGAGAAAGATCATAAAGCGTCTTTATGGAGCGCAGTTGGCTGTTTAGTGGGAGTTTCTGGTGTCTGCAGGTTTCACTGAAGTACTGTTTGGTGCATCAACTGTCATTAGTCGTAATGGAAATGGAGTGTGGGTCACACAACCTCGCTTTTTCTATTTTAAATCTGCACAAAACATGGGTTAAGGCAGCTCTCTTTTTTCCCATACCAAAAAAGCAGAATACTGATAACATGCCCATAAATTGAGCAACACACACACACACACACACACACACACACACACTCCATTTCTCATCCATGAAGCATGAAAGAAACAAACAGTTCCAGGGTATTATGAGTCAACAAGCTCACCAATAATGTTAACTGGCAGTTTGAGCGCTGCTGCTGTGACAATGGACGCACACACAGTGGCGGCTCCTCCCATATCAGCTCGCATTGCATCCATACCAGAAGACGGCTTCAGAGAAATACCGCCACTACCGACAGACAGAGAGAGAGAGAGAGAGAGAGGAGAGATGGTGAAACAAAAGGAAGGAACGTCATGTGAACATCATGTGAGAGTGTGTTTAGCCTTCTAAGATCCAGGTGGTTCATCAGACATCTTATTGACCAACAGGGTGAGAGTGTGATGCTGAGAGAGAGTGTAAGTGTGTGATGGTCTACCTGTCAAAGGTAATACCCTTGCCGACCAACAGCAGCGGGGCTTTCGTACGGTCGGGGCAGCCGTTGTAATGCAGTTCCAGGAAGACAGGCGGCTCCTCCGAGCCTTTAGATACACTGAGGAACGCTCCCATCTGATGCTCCTCTATCCAAGTCTGCGGCCTACATGAGCCACACAAACACACAGCTTACGAGATAAGCGTGAGTCAACAAAAACTCTCTCCATTCATCTGCTTTCCAGACCTCAAACAATTATCCCTTGTAGTGAAACATCGCAGTGCTGTTCTACTGCATATCAGCACTCGTGGAATGCCTCCTGTCCAATCAAATTACCTGACCGGGACTAACTACTGTGTAAAAGACAACGATGCACTCACCTCTTATGAACTGTGACCCGCTCAGCGTACGGCGCTAGTTTCTCTTCAATGGTGTCTGCAAAAACGGTAGGAGTGATGTGATTGGCTGGAGCTTCCATGAGCAGCCTGGCCAGGTTCTGTCCTTCTCCATACAGGAGTCCTTTCTCCCACCCCGCCAGGTCGGTACTAGGAATAATCACACACACACAACAGCATGATGCTAGCTGCACATCTGTATTTTACCAAACAAAATTCTGTGAGCGTAGCTTTGGGTGACGGCCCGTTTTTCAGTCTACCTTCCATGAAGCTGTGTCGTCACTTTGGTCTTCTTCTTGGCCTTGAGCTGGTCGTACTGAAACAAACCCAGGACGGCGCCCTCTGCTGCCGACTGGGCGTCACCACAGCCGTCCACCTCAACATGGCTCACCTCCAGGTCTTGAAGTTGCCTGCAGCCCGCTGGACTCACACAGATGAATACACAAACATAAGCCCCGCAAAAAGACAGACAACCACATGCGGTACAATGAATCCCACTAAATGAGCAGATGTGTCTCACCTGACACTGCTTCTCTGATGTTCTCCTTGCAGGTGTCCCAGTTCTCCGCCCCACACACACCTGCGGTGGTCTTACCCAGCCCGACTGCTGCCACGCATGGGAAGTCCTGGAGCAGACACGCATTACAGAGAAGATCATTCTACTGCTGAAAAGACAGCATTTTATTAATCTTATGTCTGACTCTTTCTGTTGCAGCTCATTACCTGGTGGACTCCGTAAAATATTCTGGTTTTGCCTTTCTTCAGAGCTGGACCAGAGCTGTGACACACAAAATAATACCAGTTTAAAAACCAAAACACTTCTCAGCAGAAGTCAGAAGCGTTTGTGTTGCGATCTCAGTGGCGTGTTACATTACACACTGACATCTTGAGCAGCTCTGAAAGTTTCCCGGACAGAGCTTTGTCCCAACGTGCCGCTGCCTCTGTCAGGTGAGTGCCATCCTCTCTCTCCTCCTCATACACTCCCAGCACCAAGCCCTGGCATGTCAGAGACACACAGGAATACAGGAGGGGGGGCGTTTATAAAGACATGGCAAGACAGTGACACAGAAAGACAAACAGAGTGAAGTACAAATGGCTCCTGTGTTATTCAACTGTAACTGTCAGTTGTTGGGTAATGTACTCACTTTTCTGCCATTCCAGTCACTTTGCGAGGCGGAGAAGAACCTGCGGTGGTTTCCCCGCACTGCTGTCTGAAAAGCTCTCCTCATAGGAAGCATTGTCACCTGCTAAATATATATATGTGTGCGTGTATTTTGAGCAAATTATAGATTTACATACGTAACGGCCGCTTACATGTGCAAAAGGTTGCCGACCGACCTCAGACGGGCGCGTTCATTACGTCAACAACAAGCGACAAAACACATGTCTTTGTCGCCACCTGGTGTCAACGGCGGGTATTTAAAAGGCTGCAGGTGGAAGAGAGAGTCAGGAGAGCAAAAAACCACGACAAACAGTATAAAAGTGCGGCATGTGGCGATAACCATGGGGCCTAAACCTTCACAGAGGCCAGCTAACATCAAACACAGCTTTCAGATTGTAATCACACTGGAGCCAATCAAACTGAGGCTACTACTCTTCACATAGAAACAGTTTAATTTAAAGGTTAATGGAAAATGGCATTGGTGTCATGTGATTTTGTTGTGAATTCTGTCAATTAAGATCGATTTCTAAGGCAAAACCAGAATATATCTCTCTTCACTTTTTTTATAATTATGAATCATCCACATCTGTCACATCATTGAAGTATTACTTCGGCTCTGATAGAGAGATAGATTAGCAAGACAAAATCCTTGCAGCCTCAGGGGCGCTGTTCTGTCCCTGACCCTGACCTCGGACCTCGCAACAGAGATCAACCAAGTTTCACATTATTATTATAACCAACCTTTCAGTATCTGAATCTTTTTCTGTCTTTATGGATGCCCTGCTCACTGACACATTAGAGGTTCATATTTGAGGAAGTCCTCACTTGGGTTGAGAGGCAGTTTTCACAGGTTTTCTCTTTGTGAAAACACATGAATGCAGGGTGAGGTAGGAATATAGAGAGAACGTAAGAGAGAAAAGAAAGAGCTTCGGGCCCTTTGGAAGATCATGCATCCAACACAGCACATAGTAAAAGAAACATAAATCATTGTTTAATCAATCTCTTACATGTAAATATTTGTTTGTCACCAGCTTGTTAATATGTGGCTTTAGCTGCCTTCTTTAACAGGATGCATCTTAAAATAAAACAAGGAATAAAAAAAGAGGAAAGAGCTTTCAGGTCCTTGGAAAGTCATGCAGTCGACTCAACACAATTTTTTAAACATGCTCAAAATTATTTTGATTACATTGCAGCTAAGTGCTTCAGACATGAGCAACGTTTCATAAGCAATTTTCTAAAGTAAAATTTAATGAAAATCAAATCATCTCTAGTTGAGTGAAATGATTAGCACTCTTTCCATTTATGGAAAATCATCGATTGATTAAGCCCACAAATCACAGAGACATAAAGCTTGTGCTAGCATAGCTGCTGTCAAACCAGCAGAGTGGACTACAACAATTAAAATGTTATTCCAAGGGATCAAAGATAACTCTGAAAAAGACTGACGTCAAATCCTTCAAAAAGGGACTTGACTGACACTCTTGACCCAAGACTTTAACATGCAGTGACTTAAAAACAAGTCTGTTAACATTTCATACATAAAATGAAAAAAATAATCATGTATTGTATTTACATTGCATCAAACAAATATGTTGCTGAATCACTTAACTCCTCTGGAGCTGCAAATACCAAGAAACAGACCGATACAGACAGCAACAACACCTGGGAACACCTGGATGTGGTCACTGCCTCTTTTACCCCGGTTAGTATTAATGTGATTTTAGGTGAGGGAGTCACCTGAACGCCACTCGTCTGATGCTTGCAACAGTCCATCTGTCAGAATGAAAAGCACAGCGCTGTCCTTCAAGTCACCCTGATCCCTCTGGCCATGTGCATTATGTCTGCTGTCTGAAATAAGTGTCATTTCAGAGGGATATGTAAAGACAGAAATAGCTAATTACAGTGTCTCCAACATGTTAGTGTGTTGCTCTAAAAAAAAAAACAATTGCCATGGTTGCTGCAACAACACAATCAAAAGCGTTTATTTAAATCTTTCCGTGTAAAAACA